>PVJS01016919.1:0-36830 GCA_004027185.1 Glis glis
AAGCTGTCCTCGAACCTGTGATCCTCCTGTCTCAGCCTCCCAAGTACTGGGATTACAGGCATGTGTGAGCCACCATGCCCGGCTATGGAGTATGGAAATTGTGATAGTGTCACTTCTTAAAATTAAAAGGTGTTGACTACTTTGTTTATGGTTTCTCACAAATAGTGAGGAATTGATTCCAAGATCTTTACCTGTTTAATTTTTTCCCACTAAATAACTTTATGAACTGGAGGCGCATATGCAGCTGTGTTTTCTGCTATTTATTTCCCTTTTTGGTAGACAAGATTGTGCCCCTCAATTCCTTGGGCAGATTAATTTTAGCTTCCACCTTCCTTTAAACTATCAGAGGCTCCTTTTTTTTTTTTTTTTTTTTTTGCGGTACCGGGGATTGAACCCAGGAGCATTTTACCTCCGAGCTACACCCCCGGCCCTACTTTTTATCCTTTATTTTGAAAGCAGGTCTCACAAAGTTGCGGAGGGCCTCACTAAGTAGCTGAGGCTGGCCGCGAACCCAGATCCTCCGATCTCAGCCTCCCAAGCACAGGGATTACAAGTGTGCGCCACCACGCCCAGCATAAAGTATTGCGGTAACTCTGGCGGACGATCTACTCCGTGGTTCCTGCCACGGAAGATCGCTGCTCCCTGCAGCTTCCTGACAAATACTCTGTGGTTCCTGCCACAGATGGTCGCTGCACCAAGCAGCTTCCTGACAAAACAGCCTGTGGTTCCTGACACAGACGGTCACTGCCCAGACAGCTTCCTGAAGTCTGTGGCTCCTGCCACAGACGGTTGCTGCACCAGGCAGCTTCCTAACAATGGTCTTCTCGCACGAAACAACACGAAGTCTGATATGGTAATTTGCAAAATAATTACATTTAATAATCGGGGGATCGGGGAGGAGATAGAGATGGCAAATTCTCCCGGAGCTCTATAGCCAGGGCCTCATTTTTATAGGAATTTTAAAAGTTAATCAAACCCAGGAATCAGCAATTATCACAGGTTGCAGTAAAAGTTAATCAAACAGAGATCAACAATTATCTCAGGTTTCGGTAAGGATTGATCAAACAGGGATAAGCAATTATGTGACAAGCCTAGGGGAAGGAGGGATTGACCATTAGCACCTTGAAGATTACACCAGGTCCCTTGGAATGTGTCCGTTTGCAGACAGATCCCACCCAGCCAAATACCATGTATCCAAACTGGGCTGGTCCAAGATGATAATCTCAGTGTGCTTCTAAGACAGGCCTCAGCCCTCGACAATAGAGGCTCTTAATTCACAAAATATTGATGCTGAGCTGGGCGTGGTGGTACGTGCATGCCTGTAATCCCAGTACTTGGGAGGCTGAGACAGGGGGATCACAGGTTCAAGGACAGCCTCAGCAAGTAGCGAGACTCTCATCAACCTAGTGAGACCCTTTTTTAAAATAAAAATAAAAAATAGGGCAGGGGGTGTAGCTCAGAGGTAGAATACCCCTGGGTTCAATCCCTAGTACCACCACAAGAACAACAACAACAAAAACTGATGATGATTTTCCATTTTATGCAAGTTTTGTCTCTTTAGCTGTCTAAAAGCCCTGAAGCAAGGGGTTGTACTTTCTCGGCCTCGTCTGAGGCCAGGAGAAATGGATCGGAAATGCGATTTTTGAACATCTGCGAGGTCTTGGTGCAGTTCCTAGTAGGGGCCGCCAGGTGGCGGTATGGGGAGAGGGCAGAAAGGGGCGTGCACGAAGCCTCTCTTGACAGACACACGCGGCGGAAAAGGAAGCAGACACGTGCGGCGCTCTACGGTGGCCGACGGGTGCCACAGATGTGAGTCCTGGGATCTGAAGCTCCCGCAGAGGTCCGGGAGTTCGGTTTCTCTCTGCTCCGAGTCCCGGGGAGGCCGCCCGGGCTGCCCGCACCATGGTGAAGGAACAGTTCCGAGAGACAGATGTGGCCAAGAAAATGTAAGGCGGGGCCGAAGGGCAGAGGAATGAGGGGCCGAGGGGGCCGAGGGGGCCGAGGTTAGCGGTCCCCGATCTCCAAGGGTCACAGGTGAGGGACGATCGGAGTGAGCAGAGGGTTGACCCAAGCGCCGAAGCACCGGAGTCCAAGACGCTGGGGCAGGCCGAGGGGGTCTCAGCACCTGGGGTCCCTGCACTTGGGCGGAGAAGGCAGGTGGCCCGAGCATGGGCGAAGCGCGCACCGTGGGCCCCAGCGCGGCTCTCCCCGGAGTCACACGAGGACCCCTTCTTTCAGCGAGCCTTTCCCCAGCTGCAGCGAGGAGAGCCATCTGGGGCGGAGACTGTCTAATTTGAGTTTTGCCGCAGGCCCAGGCAGTTTTTGCTGACCGAAAGATGGAGTTGCCAGCTAGAAAGCACACAGGCAATGGGTGGCAGGCTCAGAAATGAAGCTGCTATTCTGGGCTTTCTCCTCCCGAGCTTTTTTTTTTACTAGGTAGCGGCTCCTCAGAGTTCTCAGTGTAAAAGTGCATCCATCATTCTTGCAGCAGATACTGAGGAGGGTACTGTGTGGTAGGCCCAGTGCTGGGCACTGAAGATGCAGCATGAGTGTGAACTCTGGTGCCTCGTCTAGTCGGAGAAGGTAGACCAGTCAGCCTTGGGTGTAGGTGCAACAGCAAGGGTAAGCAAAAGGGGTTGTGAGAGCGGGGCGTGGTGGCGCACGCTTGTAATCCCAGTACTTGGGAGGCTGAGACCGGAGGATCACCGGTTCGCCGCCCTCTGCAACTTAGTGAGACCCTGTTTCAAAATAAAGAATAAAAAATAGGGCTGCGGGTATAGCTCGGAGGTAGAATGCCCTTGGGTTCAATCCCCAGCATTGCAAAAAAAGGGGGAGATTATGAGAGCAGGTAATGGGTTCAGGCATACTGGAGGAAAGGAGGGTGCATGAGGAGAATGAACCCAACTTGAAGCCGGTGAAGGAGTCATCTCTCACACCGTGCGCAACCTCTGAAGGGCATTAAACAGGGAGTGTCTTCATGAGAGTTCCCCTCTGGAAGGTATCATTTGGTTCACCAGGGAAAGAATTAATGCAGGGAGAGAGACCTTGGAGTCTGACCATCTGGGCAGGCCTACACTGGTTAGGGAGAGTCATTGGGGAGAATTGGACTTAAGAGAGGTAAAATGGAGAAGATTAGTAGGGCTGCAGGCAAGGCAGAAATGAGATTGATGTACAGAATTTCTTGCTGGGGCATTTGTAGGGTTGCCATTGACTGAAAAAGGTTTTATTTATTTATTTATACTGGGGATTGAACCCAGGAGCATTATACCTCTGAGGTACACCCCCAGCCCACCCCTTTTTTGTGGTACTGGGAATTGAACCCAGAGGCATTCTACCTCCGAGCTACATTCCCAGGCCGATTTTATTTCTTATTTGGAAACAGGGTCTTACTAGGTTGCTGAGCACCTCACTAAATTGCTGAGGCTGTCCTTGAACCTGCGAGCCTCCTGTCTCAGCCTCTCAAGTACTAGGATTACAAGCCTGCGCCACCACGCCCAGCTTCCAGCCCTTTTTTTTTGAAACAGGTTCTCTGTAGGTTTCTGAGTGTCTCACTAAGTTGCTAAGGCTAGTCTTAAACCTGCAATTCTCCTGTCTCAGCCTCCCGAGTACTGGGATTACAGGCTTTGTGCCACCACCCCTGGCAGTATCTAACCTTATCTTAGATGATCTCCCAGTTGGCCTCTGTAGCCACCCTGGCCCCTCACACCCATCTCAATACCTACCCCTATTCAGATAAAACATTCTCAAAAAGCAGCCCAAGTACTTCTGTTAAGTGCAAATTAAATCTATGTCACTTTGAGTTTAAAATCCTAGCAGCTTTCCACTACACTAACATTTAAATTCCCTCCCAGAGCCAGGTGTGGTGGCTCAAGTCTGTAATCCCAGGATTTGGGAGGCGAGACCATCCTCAGCAATTTAGCAAGACCTTGTTTCCAAATAAATAAATTAGGGCCAGGGTTGTGGCTCAGAGATAGAATGCCCCTGGGTTTAATCCCCAGCATATATATCTTTCTCTCTCACACACACACACATGTGCGTGCACACGTACACACACACACACACACACACACACACACCCTGGCAGCATTCCCAAGCCCTGCATGATCTGACACTGCACTGACTGATTTTATCTTGTACCATTAGTTTTCTGTGTTTTGCTATGCTGGTTTCATTTGGTTCCTTGAAAATGCCAAGCTTGTGCTAGCCCTCAGACCCTGGCCCTAGTCATTCTCTCTGCTTCAAATATTCATTTTCCTTGTGCATGTACAAATATGTGACAACAAGCCCCACAATTATATATAATTACAATTCACCAGTTAAAAAATGTTAAGCCGGGCGTAGTGGCACACACCTGTAATTCCAGTACTTGGGAGGCTGAGACAGGAGGATCACAGGTTTGTGGCCAGCCTCAGCAACTTCATGAGGCCTTCTACAATTTAGTGAGACCCTATTTCAAAATAAAAAATAAAATAGGATCATGAGTGTAGCTCAGAGGTAGAGTGCCCCTGGGTTCAATCCCCAGCACCAAAAAAAAAAAAAAAAAAAATGTTAAGCACAGAGGTGGTTGCATGCCTGACAATCCCAGCACTTGGGAGGCTGAGACAGGAGGATTGCAGCTTCAAGGCCAGCAAGCAGTAATTTAGCAAGACCCTGTTTCAAACTAAAAAATTAAGCCAGGCGTGGTGGCTCACACCTGTAATCCCAGTACTTGGGAGGCTGAGACAGGAGGATCACAGGTTTAAGACTTTCCTTAGTAAGTAGTGAGATTCTCGTCAACCCAGTGAGACCCTGTTTCAAAATAAAAATAAAATAGGGCTGGGGGTGTAGCTCAGAGGTAGAATGCCCTGGATTCAATCCCCAGTGCCACACAAAAAAGAAAAAACCAAAAAATTAAAAGAGCCAGGCATGGTGGCCCACACCTATAAATCCTAGTACTTGGCATGCTGAGACAGGAGGATCACAGGTTCCAGACCAACCTCTACAACTTAGCAAGGCCCTTAACAACTTAGTGAGACCCTGTTTCAACATAAAAAATAAAATAGGTCTGGAGGTGTAGCTTGGAGGTAGAATGCCCCTGGGTTCAATCCCCAGTACCAAAAAAAAAAATGTATATATATATATATATATGGCCAAGGGTGTAGCTTAGAGGTAGAATGCTTCTAGGTTCAATCCCTAGTACAAAAATAATAAAATTAAATTAAAACAGCTGAGAGTGTAGCTCAGAGGTCGAAGGTCCCTGGATCCAATTCAAAGTTCATCCTCCTCTTCCTCTTATGGGTGATTCCCTTATGTAATCCCAGTACTTGGGAGACTGAGACAGGAGGATTGTAGGTTTGAGGACAGCCTCAGCAAGTAGTGAGACTCTCATCAACCTAGTGAGACTCCTGTTTCAAAATAAAAATAAAAAATAGGGCTGGGGGTTTAGCTCGGAGGTAGACTGCCTCTGGGTTCATTTACTAGTACCACAAGAAAAAAAAAAAAAGAATTCAGCTGAAATGTCAGTTGTACAGAGAGGATTTCTAACCATACAACATAAAGTAGTATCCTCAGACTGCCACCTTACGTTATTTTAATTCTCTGCATCTATTCTCTTATGTATAGTCATCCCTATGGGGGGATTGGTTTCAGGACACTTCACCATAGATATAAAAATCTAAGGATGCTCAAGTCCCTTACAGAGTGGTATTTATGTATAATCTATATAGATTCCCAAATTTACTGGCTTACCGCCCCCTTTTCAGAAAAGAAAAAAATTACTCAGCACCCCCCTGGGCACTTCCACCACCCCCTTATTTTTTATTAAGTGCCCCCCATTTGTACCCAAGGCTACTACCTAGATCATTCCAGTGCCCCCCCCCCTGCAGTATCACCAACTTTGGGAATCTATGACTACATGCATCCTCCTATAAACTTTAAGTCTAGATAAGTTAACAATACCTAATACATTGTGCAAGTTGTTGTTAAACAGTATCATTTAGAAAATAATGACAGGGAAAAAAAGTCAGTACATGTTCTGTATAGATGGTGTGTGTGTGTGTGTGTGTGTGTGTGTGTGTGTTACTTGGGATGGAACCCAGGAGTATTCTACCTCTGAGCTACACCCTCAGCCCCCTTTTAAATTTTTTTATTTTGAAACAGAGTCTCACTAAGTTGCTGAGGGTCTTGCTGAGATGCCCAGGCTGGCCATGAACCTGCGATCCTCCTGACTCAGCATCCCAAGTACTGGGATTACAGGCATGCACCACCATGTCCAGCTACACAAATTTTTTTTAATGTTTTCAACCATAGTTGGTCACATCCATGGATGCAGAACCCATGAGTACAGAGGTCTGGCAGTATCTATTTGTGTATATTTGTCCTCCCACCCTGAACTCTGAGCTCCATGTCGGCAGGCGCCTTGTCTGTCTTACCTAACCTGTATCCTCGGCACCTAGAATGGTGCCTAACACATAGTAAAGACCCAGTTTCTTGGAAGAATGAATGATTGGACAGACGTGAGAGAGAAAGTATTGGGTCTCTATATATATATTTTATTTGCGGTACTGGGGATTGAACCAGGGGCTTCTACCTCCGAGCTACACCCCCAGCCCTACACCCCCAACCCTATTTTTTATTCTTTATTTTGAAACAGGGTCTCACTAAGTTGCGGAGGGCCTCACTAAGTAGCTGAGGCTGGCCACGAACCTGCGATCCTCCTGTCTCAGCCTCGCAAGTACTGGGATTACAAGCGTGTGCCACCACACCCGACTTTTATTCTTTATTTTGAAACAGGGTCTCACTAAGTTGCAGAGGGCCTCACTAAGTAGCTGAGGCTGGCCGCAAACCTGCTATCCTCCTGTCTCAGCCTCCCAAGTACTGGGATTACAAGCGTGCGCCACCATGCCCGGCTTGGGTCTATTTTAGATATACCCAGTTTGAAATGCCTATGAGATATCCCAGTGGAACTGTCCAGTGTAGATGTGTTGTTCAGGTGTCCACTTGAATGAAGGGAGCTGACCTACAGATAGAGATGCGACAGACATTGATATATCCTCAAGTGGTTTGATCGCTCAGGAGGAACGTGTAGGATGAATCAATAGGATGAAGGTTGTAGCCATGGATAGGATGGGACACTAAAAAGACTAAACAAGGAGCAGCCAGAAAGGGGAGGAAACTCAGAGCATGGTGTCACTAGAACCCAGAGAAGGAAGAACTTTAAGATCGCTTGGGGAGAGATGGACTGCTAATTCTGCAGAGCAGTAAAATGAGAAACTTCTTACTAACACAGCAGTAAGCAGGTCACCTCTGTAACCTTGGTGAGGACCATTCATGTGATGGGGAGCGTAGAAACAGATTCCAGTAGGATTCAGGGATGTTCTGAAGGAAAACAGAGGAGGTTTGAATAGATTTAACACTGTGGGGAAGAGCCTGTAGAGCAAATTGGCAGGACAGTGGTTATGGTGGGTCATAAACATAATGGCTGGGTTTGGTAACAGGCTTTGATATAGTAGTTCCCGTTTCTTTTCATTCCAGAAGCCACATCTGTTTTGGAATGAAGTCACCCGAGGAGATGCGCCAGCAAGCGCACATCCAGGTTGTGAGTAAGAACCTGTACAGCCAGGACAACAACCACGCCCCCTTGCTGTATGGGGTGCTTGACCACAGGATGGTAAGCTCTGCCCTCCCAGTGTCTGAGTCTTGACCTGCTGAGAAATCTGGTGATTACCAGGTTATAGGAGCCGAGGCTTATTTTCTTTTCCCTTGCTCCCCTTGCACATCTGAGCCAGTCAGAGCGTCCAGCCTTCAGTCGGCCAGATGTGACTATACTGTAGCTTCCCATTTGACTCTGATGCTGAACTCCTGGCCCTTCCGGTGGTCTCCACTGATCACTGGCCGTGCTTTCCTCCAAAGGGTACGAGTGAGAAAGACCGTCCTTGTGAAACCTGCGGAAAAAACTTAGCTGACTGTCTAGGCCACTACGGGTACATCGACCTGGAGTTGCCCTGTTTCCACGTGGGGTACTTCAGAGCCGTCATAGGCATCTTACAGGTAAGCACACAGGTTTTGATTTCCAAGAAATAATGTCTGGAGCAATTGGTCATGGGCACTGGAGTGAGCCTCAGAATTGTGAGTGATGAGGCATGCATCCAAGGAAAATTTTTATACTTAGATACCTAATATTTTCTTCTTGTGCCATATTAAATTCCTTAAGGGCTTTTAATTCCTTTATTTCCCTTGAGAAGATGGTAACTATAGATTGTAAAAAATAATAACAATAACAGTAATTCAAGCCATACAGAACAGCAAGAAGAAAAAGAAGTTAGCAAAAATTCTTCCACCTAGCCATGAGTACTGCTAACATCATGGAGAACACAGGCTGCCTCTCAGTGTGTACCTAAGTGCAGATCTGTATAGGTGGTCATCTACTTCCATGTACAGGACTAAGGGGTGGCATTTTATTTGTTTATTATTTCTTTTGTTTGTTTGTTTGTTTGTTTGTTTTGCTTTTTGTAACTGAAGATGGAACCCAGGGGGCATTCTACCTCCAAGCGACACCCCCAGCCCTTTATTTTGAAACAGGGTCTTGCTAATTTGCTAAGGCTGGCCTCAAACCTGCAATCCTCCTGTCTCAGCCTCCCAAATATTGGGATTAAGATGGGTATGGTGGTGCAGGCCTGTAATCCCAGTGCTTGGGAGGCTGAGACAGGAGGATCACAGGTTCGAGGCCGGCCTTGGCAACTTAGTGAGGCTGTCAGCAACTTAGTGAATCCCTGTTTCCAGATAAAAAATAAAATAGGACTGAGGGTATAGCTCAGTGGTAGAATGCCCCTGGATTCAATACCCAGTACCACACAGAAAAAGTCTGGGATTATAGGCATGCACCACCATGCCCAGCTGGGATGGCATTTTAGAAAGGGAAGAATTTATCCTCTCTTACCTTTTGTCTGTTCTGCATAATTTTGAAAAGATGATCTGCAAAACCTGCTGCCACATAATGCTGTCACAGGAGGAGAAGCAGCAGTTTCTGGATTACCTGAAGAGGCCTGGCCTGACCTACCTACAGAAGCGAGGCCTGAAGAAGAAAATCTCTGACAAGTGCCGGAAAAAAAGCATCTGCCACCACTGCGGCGCCTTCAACGGTGAGTGGGCTGCGCAGGAGGCTCAGCCCCAGCCCTTGCATTCGCTCTCTTCTCTTTAGTTTATTGTTTATGTGGAATCTTTTCGAGTCAGCTTTTTCCCTCGTGAATTAGGCATAAGGGCCTAGCAGCGGATGTACTAGCTCACCGTTCACTGCTATAGCAATTTCAGTAACCAGACTCTGACCTCTGGCCAGCCTGCGTAAAATGTTTTTATCCTTGATAAATGAATTGACTCTTATAGGTACTGTAAAGAAGTGTGGCTTACTGAAGATAATTCATGAGAAATACAAGACCAACAAAAAAGTGGTGGATCCTATTGTATCAAATTTTCTTCAGTCCTTTGAAACAGCCATTGAGCATAACAAAGAAGTAGAGCCACTGCTGGGAAGGGCACAGGTGAGCCTGAACACACATGCCCGCCCTGCTCCTGCGCTGTGCCCACATCCACGCTCGCTTCCTGCCTCTCGCACCTACTCCCACCCTCGCTCCACTCACCTCTTCCCAAAGCAAGGAGAAGTTCACTTAAGTTAGATAGCTCCCAAAAACACTCATGTGACTGTGACAAGTGTTTATTATAAAAGATTGTTAAATCATAGCTGTATAGGGCATAAACTGAGAAAGACCCTGTTCCTCACTTAGATAATGAAGTACAAGAAGATCACATGCAGGCTGGGCACAACTGTACATCCCTGTAATTTCAGCTACTCGGGAGGCTGAGTCAGGAAGAACAAAATTTCAAAGCCAGCCTGGGCAATTTAGGGAGACCCCATCCCCAAATAAACAGGGCCAGGTGTGGTGGTACACACCTATAATCCCAACAATTTAGGAAGCTAGAGCAGGAGGAATGCAAGTTTGAGGCCAGTTGAGCAATTTAGCAAGACCCTGTCTCTAAATAAAAAGGGCTGGGAATGTAGCTCAGTGATAGAGTGGCCCTGGTTCAGTTCCCAGTACCAGAGAAAAGAAAAGAAAATCACATGTAGTAAGAATGGGCATGAATTATTGATTAATCATGGAGGAGATGTGATTGAGAGGGGAGGGATCAAAAGGGAGCCAAGAAGCCAGGCGTGGTGGTGCATGCTTGTAATCCCAGTACTTGGGAGGCAGATTGAGTACTTACTTGGCAGGCTGAGACAGGAGGATCCAGGTTCGCGGCCAGCCTCAGCTAGAAAGGGCTGGGAATGTAGCTCTATGGTAGAATGTGTGTCTGGCATGCATGAGGCCCTGGATTCAATCCCTAGTGCTATTAAAAAAAAGGACAGCTTTTGTGAACATTCTTGTAGCTGAATCTGTGTTCATTTCTGAAATTATATGCTTTGGAACAATTACAAAGGGTAGAATTATTAGCTTAGATAATTGGAATAAAAAGCCTGGCCGGGCGTGGTGGCGCACGCTTGTAATCCTAGTACTTTGGGAGGCGGAGACCGGAGGATCTGGGTTCGCGGCCAGCCTCAGCTCTCTCTCTCTCTGTCTCTCTCTCTTTACTTAGTGAGGCCCTCCGCAACTTCATGAGACCTGGTTTCAAAATAAAGTATAAAAAATAGGGCCGGGGGTGTAACGCGGAGGTAGAACACCCCTGGGTTCAATCCCCAGTACCGCCAAAAAAAAAAAAAAAAAGCCTGTCCCTTTTTGGGGGGGTACTGGGAATTGAATGCAGGGGCATTCTACCTATGAACTACACCCCCACCCTATTTTATTGTTCATTTTGAAACAGGATCTCACTAAGTTGCTGAGGCTGCCCTCAAACCTGGGATCCTCCTGTCTCAGCCTTCCAAGTACTGAGATTATAGGCTTGTGCCACCATGGCCATGCTGCCTGCCCATTTTTAAGGTTCTTGCAACTTAGCATGTCAACAGAAGTCTCTGGCATCGCATATACTTTTCCTAAGTTAAGTGGTGGATAGGTTAGAAAGCATGGAGAAGGAGAACCTTGCCCAGCCTCTAGGAAGCTAACCTACTGTCTCCATTCCTTCCTTTCCTCCTTTCCTTAGGAAAACTTGAATCCCTTAATAGTCCTGAATTTGTTTAAACGCATCCCAGCTGAAGATGTCCCCCTACTTCTGATGAACCCGGAAGCTGGAAAGCCCTCCGATTTGATTCTCACGCGACTTTTGGTGCCTCCCTTGTGCATCAGACCCTCCGTCGTGAGCGATTTGAAGTCTGGCACCAACGAAGATGACCTGACGATGAAACTGACAGAAATCATTTTCCTAAATGACGTCATTAAAAAGGTCAGTGCTTCCCATTGGCTTGTAAGATTTATAGTGTATCTGCACAAAAACTTCTGGTTACGTAAATGCAAGAAAAGTCAAACTGAACAGGCTTCTATATGGCACTGCTCATTTAGCATCGCATCTCTGGAGCCAAGACCCAGATGATCATGGAGGACTGGGACTTCCTACAGCTGCAGTGCGCCCTCTACATCAACAGTGAGCTCTCCGGCATTCCCCTCAACATGGCGCCCAAAAAGTGGACCAGAGGCTTTGTCCAGCGCCTGAAGGGGAAACAGGGTAAGTTTCTGACAAATCGTGCAAAGACAGCCCACTGCCTTAGCTACCAGTTTTGTTGTTTGTTTTTTTTTCTTTTTTTTTTAATTGATGCAATATAATTATGCATCATAGTGAGATTTCAACGTGACACAAACGTACATGTACACCTCACTTGGAGTATGTCCCTCCACTTAACGCCCCTCCCTGACTCGCCCTTCTTCGCTACCGTGCTTGTTAGGGAGATCGATGCTGAAGCTTTCTTGTGTGTTTTAGGGACCTTTTTGTGGAGTGTGTATTTGGCTTATCTAGTTGGAAATCACGGGCTTTCCTCAATCTCAAGGTTCCTATTACTTCTAAACAGGATGATCTGCCATGAGGACCTATGCCATATTTTTATTTATTTATTTATTTATTGCAGTACCGGGGATTGAACCCAGGGGCGTTCTACCTCCGAGCTACACCCCCGGCCCTATTTTTTTATTCTTTATTTTGAAGCCAGGTCTCACTAAGTTGCGAAGGACCTCACTAAGTAGCTGAGGCTGGCCGTGAACCCGGATCCTCCGGTCTCAGCCTCCCAAGTACTAGGATTACAAGCGTGTGCCACCACGCCCGGCTTATACTTTATTTTGAAACCGGGTCTCATGAAGTTGCGAAGGGCCTCACTAAGTAGCTGAGGCTGGCCACGAACCCAGATCCTACGGTCTCCATCTCCCAAGTACTAGGATTACAAGAGTGTGCCACCACACCCGGCTTCATATTTTTATTTTTTTAGGTCGATTTAGAGGAAATCTCTCAGGAAAAAGAGTGGATTTTTCTGGCAGAACAGTCATCTCTCCTGACCCCAACCTCCGGATTGATGAGGTAGCTGTGCCTGTTCATGTGGCCAAAATTCTAACTTTCCCTGAGAAGGTAAGTACCATTCAGCTTCCCAATTCTTTATTTTAAATTCAGTCTTTTGTGTTATATTTTGGTATTCCAAACTACAGACAGAAGAAAGCCCCCAGTAACCTACCCAACCCACAGTTTGTTTTATATAAGTATATCCGTGTATCTTTCTAGTTTGTTTTTTCTTTTTTTTCTTTCTTTCTTTTTTTTTTTCTTGTGTTTGTATGGTACTGGGAATTGAATCCAGAGGCATTCTATCTCTGAGCTACACCCCCATCCCTTTTTTATGTTTTTTATTTTGAAACAGGATCTTGCTAAATTGTTGAGGTTGGCCTCGAGCCTGTGATCCTATCTCAGCCCCCCAAGTACTGGGATTACAGGTATGCACCACCACACCTGGCAACTCTTTTCTTGTTTTGTTTTGTTTTTTGGGTTTTTTTTTGGTACTGGGTATTGAACCCAGAGGCATTCTACCTCCTAGCTACACCCCCAGCCCTATTTTTTATTTATTTTTATTTATTTATTTATTTTTTGCAGTACCAGGGGTTGAACCCAGGGGCATTCTACCTCTGAGTTCCACCCTCAGCCCTATTTTTTATTCTTTATTTTGAAACAGGGTCTCACTAGGTTGATGAGAGTCTCACTACGTGCTGAGTCTGTCCTCGAACCGCGATCCTCCTATCTCAGCCTCCCAAGTACTGGGATTACAAGCATGTGCCACCACACCTGGCTAACTTTTTTCTTGTTGATAACATTTTGGACACCTTTCTGTGTTGGTTTATGTCTCATATTTCAAAGTAACTAAACGGTAAATACCATCCCTAGATCATTTTCTTGGAATGAATTATTATCTTAAAACTTTTTTTTGCCAGGCATAGTGGCGCACACTTGTAATCCCAGTACTTAAGAGGCTGAGACAGAAGGATCTGGGTTCGTGGCCAGCCTCAGCTACTTATGAGGCCCTCCGCAACCTAGTTAGACCCTGTTTCAAAATAAAGAACAAAAAATAGGACTGGAAGTGTAGCTCAGAGGTAGAATGCCCCCGGGTTCAATCCTCAGTTCTGGAAAAAAAAAAACACTTTTTTTAAAGCTGGGCATGGTATAATCAATCCTCAATACCATATACACAATAAAAAAAAACAAAATAAAACTTTTTTTTTGGTACAGGGGATTGAACCTAGGGGTATTCTACCTCCAAGCTACACCCCCCTCCAGCCCTGTTTTATTTTTTATTTTGAAACAGGGTCTTGCTAAGTTGCTGAGGCTGTCCTGGAACCTGCAATCCTCCTGTCTCAGGCTCTCAAGTACGGGGATTACAGGCGTGTGCCACCGTGCCTGGCTGAATTTGAACATTTTAAAGTCATTGCTGCATACCCAGAAAGGCTGCAGCAGTGCTCACTCCATTCGTACTCTTAGCATGTGTGAAATGGTATTTACAGTTTCTTTTTTGCAGGATCTGATAACAAAAGCATAGTGATTGGCTGGCTGTGCCCTTAGTGATTGGCTGCGCTTGCAATTCTCTCTTTTTTTTTTTTTTTTTTTTTTTTTTTGTGGTACCAGGGATTGAACCCAGGGGCATTTTACCTCCGAGCTACACCCCCGGTCCCATTTTTTTTATACTTTATTTTGAAACCGAGTCTCACGAAGTTGCAGATGGCCTCACTAAGGAGAGAGAGAGAGAGAGAGAGAGAGAGAGAGAGAGAATGAGAGAGAGACAGGGAGAGAGCTGAGGCTGGCCGCGAACCCGGATGCTCCGGTCTCCGCCTCCCAAAGTACTGGGATTACAAGCGTGTGCCACCACGCCCAGCCTGGGCTTGCAATTCTCAATTAGCCCAGATTATAGATGCCTCTGGTAATGCTTGTGCTGAGTGTCTTCAGTTGAGTTCAAAATGATCCTAGAGTTTCTTTCTCTGAAATGCTATTCCACGAGACAGCTGCCCAAGAGGTTACAGAACATGGCCGAGGCAAGTGGTGCTGCGGTCACAGCTGTTAAACTTTAGAAGCCCCTGGTAAATAATTGCAGATGCAGTTACCACCTGTTTCTAGGACCACAGAACATGCTGAAAGGGCCCTTTGCATCATCCAACCTGTTTATTTTACTGATGGGGAAACCAAAGGCCAGGAAAAGACTTGGCCGGTCTCTCAGTAAGCGAATGACTAAGTGGAGACTGATTCCAGGCTCCTGTTTGCCAATCTATTCTTAACTTTGCACTCAAGAACATTACACATAAGACCGAGGCAGCAGGCTGCCCAGGGATGCCTCTCTTTCTCCTAGAATCTACACAAGGGAAGATTGGGTCACCATCAGTATGGTCTGCTACCTTCTAGAAATCTGAGAGTATCTTACAATGTTTTTTATTGCGGTCCTGCAGGTGAACAAAGCAAACATCAATTTTATGAGGAAACTGGTTCGAAATGGCCCTGAAGTTCACCCAGGAGCTAATTTCATCCAGCAGAGACATACGCAGATGAAAAGGTAATACTTCTCCAGTCTCCTTGGAGTTAACTGCCTTTTCATGACAGAGTTCACGGTCACTATCCTCAACCGTAGAATGCAGTCCAGAGTACGACTGACATTTTGGCACATGAAAAATTCCTGTTTCAATTTCAGTAGGCCTGTGTGTGTCATTTGCTCTGTTTGATCAGTGACTGTCCATGAAGTGCTCGTTTGTCCCCTGGCTGTAACAATGGACTTAGATGGACAGAATGCCCTGAGTTATGGAAGCGGGTCACGTTCTGTGTCACAGTGCTATCGAGGCTTCCTTCAGCGCACTCCCGACCCGGTGGCACGCATGTCACCACGCCTGGCTTGCCTGCCAGATGAGCTGACCACTCGTGCATTTCATCTCATGAGCGGCTTTGATCACCAGGCCCCTGTAGGAGAAGCTTCATTTATTACTGTGTCTCTGTGATTCTTAGAAGCATATTTTTCACAGTCTAGAGTTTCTAAAATTAGGATATATCTTACATCAACTTGTCATAGTTTAATAGACAGCTTTTTCTTGGTGGCATATACAGTAATGTTATGACTTAAAAGTGGAAACGCCTAGATTTAATGAAATACATTCATCATAGAGATGGAATCCTGATCTAGAGGGAGAAGTCTGGTGAGAGAACTTTGACCTCATAGATTTTTTTTTTTTTTTTGCGGTACCGGGGATTGAACCCAGGGGCATTCTACTTCCAAGCTACACCCCCGGCCCTATTTTTTATCCTTTATTGAAACCAGGTCTCACTAAGTTGCGGAGGGCTCACTAAGTAGCTGAGGCTGGCCGCGAACCTGGATCCTCCGGTCTCTGCCTCCCAAGTACTGGGATTACAAGCGTGCACCACCACGCCTGGCTCCCTCACAGATTCTTTATCAATGCACATTCAGGTTTTTGAAATATGGAAATCGGGAAAAGATGGCTCAGGAGCTCAAGTTTGGTGACATTGTGGAGAGACACCTCATAGATGGAGACGTGGTGCTATTCAATCGGCAGCCCTCACTGCACAAACTGAGCATCATGGCTCATCTGGTGAGTGTGAGATTGCTGTTTTATTTTCTATCAAGTAGAAATTTGCTGTGCTAAATTCTGGGCTCATAAAATTAAAATTGAGCCAGGCGTGATGACGTACACTTTTAATCCCAGTACTTGGGAGGCTGAGATAGGATCGCAGGTTTGCGGCCAGCCTCAGC
Organism: Glis glis; assembly: GCA_004027185.1. Taxonomy (NCBI): domain Eukaryota; kingdom Metazoa; phylum Chordata; class Mammalia; order Rodentia; family Gliridae; genus Glis; species Glis glis. The sequence goes on from PVJS01016919.1 coordinate 16,169, forward strand.
AACATAGTGAGACCCTCTGCAACTTAGTGAGACCATGTTTCAAAATAAAGAATAAAATGGGGCTGGGGTACAGCTCAGAGGTAGAATCCCCCTGGATTCCATCCCCAGTACCACATAAATTAATTAATTGATTAATTAATTAAAATTTCCCATAATCTCAAATTTCCATAACTTTGACCTTCCTCTTCTACTCGCTTTTTAGTTTGAGTCAAACTTTTTAATTTCAAGCTTCCTTTCAATATTTTAATATGTATAATACAATATTCCTACACAACAGTACCACAGAGAATATCTAATTGAAAATTAGTGTGAAAGTGACTAGCATGATTTCCCTTGCAAACAAAAATGTGTGTGTCTTGTGTGCACAAACTTATATAAAAAAGGTATGGCAAACAATTGACTTTGTTTTTTGGTACTGGCGATTGAACCCAGAGGCATTCTACCTCCAAGCTACACCCCCAACCCAATTTTATTTCTTATTTGGGAACAGGGTCTCACTAGGTTGCTGAGAACCTCACTAAGTTGCCGAGGCTGGCTTCGAACCTGCAATCCTCCTATCTCAGCCTCCCAAGTACTGGGATTACAAGCGTGCTCCACCACGCCCAGCCACAGTTGACTTTTGATTTAACTTTGCATATTAACTAAGGAAGTAAAATTCTTAAAAGATTTTTCTTTGTACTAGTCCTCCAATTTTAACCTTAAAGTGTGTGTGTGTGTGTGATTTAACTTTACAACAGCAGCAACTTTTGTTTCTGGAGATTTAAAATGGAAATGAGATGCAACTTTAATTTATCTGCAAAGCTGTTAAATCTGAAAGCCTTTGCAAACAGTGTTTAAGCAAACTCTTATGGTAGTAATTTTTCTAGATTCAGTTTTAGGGAAGCTTATGAACAGTACATCAGTTTCATTAGTTAGTAAAAATAACAAAGAAGTGCCGGGCGTGGTGGCACATGCCTGTAATCCCAGTACTTGGGAGGCTGAGACAGGAGGATCGCAGGTTCAAGAACAGCCTCAGCAAGTAGTGAGACTCTCATCAACCTAGTGAGATCCTGTTTCAAAATAAGAAATAAAATCGGGCTGAGGGTGTAGCTCAAAGGTAGAATGCCCCTGGGTTCAATCCCCAGAACCACGAAGTAAATAAATAAATAACAAAGAAGCAGTTTGTGATTATGGGGGTGTAAAGAGTTAACAAAAATCCTTCCCTTTCTGAAAATTTTTGCTTGTCTTTGGGGGATTTGTTTGTTTGTTTTGTACTGGGGATTGAACTCAGGTGTTCTAGCTCCAAGCTACATCCTCAGCCCTATTTTATTTTTTATTTTGAAACAGGGTCTCACTAAGTTGCTGAGGGCCTCACTAAGTTGCTGAGGCTGGCCGTGAACCTGCGATCCTCCTGTCTCAGCTTCCCAAGTACTAAGATTACAGACATGGGCCATGATGCCTGGCTGGCTTTGGAGCATTTTAAGTAGAAACTTGTTTGCTTGAGATTTGTTGAATATGCACACAAGTAGAAAGAAAAATTTGATGAACTCACGTGTTCCTGTCCTCTTTGTGTGTGTGTGTGTGTGTGTGTGTGTGTGTGTGTGTTACTGGGGATTGAACCCAGGGCATTCTACCTCCAAGCTATAATACTTCAGTCAGCCCTTTTAGTTTAGTTTTGTTTTGTTTTGTTTTGTTTTGAATCAGGGTCTTGCTAGGTTGCTGAGGGTCTCACTAAGTTGCTAAGGCTGGCCTCAAATCTGCAGTCCTCCTGCCTCAGCCTCCCAAGTACTAGCAATACAGGCATACACTACCACACCCAGCTGTTTCTGTCCTCTTTATGTAATAATTTTCAAGATTTTGCCACACTTGTTTTATCTTCCTTTTTGTATTTGGCAAACCCACATGTCATGTCTTTTTTTCATGTATATTCACTTTATATCTATAAGAAAAACTTATATAACCAGCGTGCCACACTAACAAAATCTATAGCCATTTTTTGGTATTCTCTAGTACTCAATCCATATTCAGATTTCCCCAGTTGTCTCAAAAATGTCTTTTTGCAGCTAGTGTGTTCAGCCAACATGAGGAGTATTCACATTACATTTAGTTGGTATATGTCTCAGTTCTCTTGCTCTAGAACAGCCCCCTCCCTTCTTTAAGTTCCAGTGTCAGCCGGGCGTGGTGGCGCACGCTTGTAATCCCAGAACTTGGGAGACGGAGACCGGAGGATCCGGGTTCGTGGCCAGCCCCAGCTACTTAGTGAGGCCCTCCGCAACTTAGTGAGACCCGGTTTCAAAATAAAGAATAAAAATTAGGGCTGGGGGTGTAGTTCGGAGGTAGAACGCCCCTGGGTTCAATCCCCAGTACCGCAAAAAAATAAAATAAAATAAATTCCAGTGTCATTGCTGGAGAAGCCAGGTCATTTTTTCTGAAGAATGTCCCATGTTCTCAGTTTGCCTATAGATGTGAAGTGTTTCTTCATTTTTCTTTTATTCCTGTAAGCTGGAAATTAGTCTGAAGATGTGACCAGATTCAGGTTCAACTCTTTGGCAAGAATAAGTCATGCAGGCAGCTTCCTCTGGCTTACTTGAGGGGTGTGTGCGGTCTGGCTGTCCCAACTTCAAGGCTACAAAAAGGAGCCTCATTTGTTCCTTTCACATTTATTACCCAGAATTCCTGTAATGAAGTGTTTTCCTTTGTCAATTAGGGCCCTTTGCTTACCCAGAACTGTAGTTCATAAAGGAAGGGCAACATAAATGGCTCATTCTTTTTCCTTTATTATCAGTTGGGGGCATAAAAAGTTTGGTGCCCAACCACTTCCAACTAGATTGGCATGGATTTCTTCTTTGTTTTGACTTCCCCTTTCCCATTGTCATTATAAACTCAGGAGTCTTATTTATCAGTGTATTTTGATCAACTTCTGTTTTGTTTTCTGTTTTTGTTTTTGTTTTTTTGAGACAGGATCTCGCTAAGTTGCCAGCCTGGGCTCAGTCTGGAATCCTCCTGCCTCAGCCTCCTGAGTAGCTGGCTCCCAGTGCACCTGGCTACTATTAATCCTTGCCAGTGGGAGCTGTTCACAGTGACTCTCACGTTGGTATTTGCCTCATAGTATTAAGTCTACTGGATTTTTGTTGGTGGTGGTGTTTTTTAATTAATTAATTAATTTATTTATTTATTATTATTTATCTGGGGATTGAATCCAGGAGCACTCTACCTCTGAGCTACATCCCCATCCCTTTTTATTTATCTTATTTTACTTTATTTTGTTGTACTGGGGATGGAACCCAGAGACATTCTACTTCTGAGTTACACCCCCTAGTCCTATTTTATTTTTTTATTTGGAACAGGGTCTCACTAAGTTGCCGAGAGCCTCACAAAGTTGCTTCAAACCTGCAGCCCTCCTGTCTCATCCTCCCAAGTACTGGGATTACAGGCATACACCAGCACGCCTGTCTTCACTGATTTCTTTTGATCTAACCTAGTTTCTTCAGTGAGTCTACAAGATAGATAGATATTTCAATAGAACATACTAGAAATTTAGTTCCTTAATCCAAAGTGTCCAGTTTTCCAGGAACCTTTTTTTTGGGGGGGTACTGGGGATTGAACCCAGGGACATTCTACCTCCAGGCTACTACACCCCCAGCCCTATTTTTTTTCTTTATTTTGAAACCAGGTCTCACTAAGTTGTGGAGGGCCTCACTAAGTAGCTGAGGCTGGCCGCGAACCCAGATCCTCCTGTCTCAGCCTCCCAAGTACTGGGATTACAAGCGCCACCACGCTTGGCCAGGAACCATGTTTTAATGTTTCAAAACCGAGAAGCTTTTGAAAATGTGCCTAAGTGCTTTTCCCATTTTGTTTTGTGTTTCCCAGGCCAGGGTCAAGCCCCACCGGACCTTCAGATTTAACGAGTGTGTCTGTACCCCCTACAATGCGGACTTTGATGGTGATGAAATGAATCTTCATCTTCCTCAAACAGAAGAGGCCAAAGCCGAAGCCCTTGTTCTGATGGGGGTATGTGGGGCAATGTCGCCCACTTTTGTGTGACAGCTTCTGGGAAGGAGGGGAAGGGCAGCGGGCCCCTTGTGAAAACACACTACAACTAGCAATGCCAGACAAGCCGCTTTTTTTGTTCTTTTTTTTTTTTTTTTTTTTTGCGGTACCGGGGATTGAACCAGGGGAGTTCTACCTCCGAGCTACACCCCCGGCCCTATTTTTTATCCTTTATTTTGAAACCGGGTCTCACAAAGTTGCGGAGGGCCTCACTAAGTAGCTTTTTTTTTTTTTTTACTTTTTGTTGTTGTTTTTTATGGTGCTGGGTATAGAACCCAAAGTATTACAAGTGTCCCAGGCAAACACTCTACCACTGAACCACACTCTCCAGCTTGTTACCATATATATATATCTTTTTTTGGGGGGGGTGCTAGGGGTTGGATCCAGGGGCATTCTACCTCCAAGCTACACCCCCAGCCCAATTTTTTTTCATTCTTTATTTTGAAGCAGGGTCTCACAAAGTTGCAGAGGGCCTTACTAAGTAGCTGAGGCTGGCCGCAAACCTGCGCTCCTCCTGTCTCAGCCTCCCAAGTACTGGGATTACAAGCGTGCACCACCACGCCTGACTTGTTACTATTTTTTTATGACACTTCTAACAATTTGGGTTTAGGCTGTTAGTATTCCCTTCATAATTTTCAGGGGTTTTTGGGTTTTTTTTTTTTTTTTTTTGCAGTACTGGGGATGGACCTCAGAGGCATTCTACCTCCAAGCTACACCGCCAGCCCTATTTTTTATTCTTTATTTTGAAACAGGGTCTCACTAAGTTGTGGAGGGCCTCACTAAGTAGCTGAGGCTGGCCGCAAACCTGCAAATGTACGCCACCATGCCCGGCCAGTTTTCAGGTTTTGACTTGTCTATTTTTGTAGATTTTTTTCTATAATGAATATATATTGTTTATGTAATAAAAAATAATGTTTAGAGTGTTTCTAGGGACAATAGCCACCACTTGCAGCCAGCCAGTGAAACTTCATCATTGACTTTGCCTTTAAGGATCCATAACATGGGCATTTGGTTACAATAAAATGTTTCATTGATTGAAAATGACAACAATAGCCAGGTGTGGGTACACACGCCTCTAATCCCAGTACTTGGGAGGCTGAGACAGGAGGTTCGCATGTTCAAGGCCAGCCTCAGTAATTTGATGAGACCCTCAGCAACTTAGTAAGACCCTGTTTCAAAATAAAAAATTTAAAAGGCTGGGGTATAGCTCAGAATTAGAATGCCCCTGGGTTGAACCTTCAGTGCCAAAAAAATAAGTTAATTAATTTAAAATGACAACAATAAGCCAGGCGTGGTGGCGCACACCTGTAATCCCAGTACTTGCAGGAGCATTGCAGGTTTGAGGCCAGTCTCAGCAACTTAGTGAGACCCTGTTTCAAAATAAAAAAATAAAAAGGGCTGGGTGTATAGCTTGGAGGTAGAACACCTCTGGGTTTAATCCTCAGTACCCACCCCCAAATGACAACAGTAAAACACAGGCTCCTGGGATAGGGGATAGAAGAACCCTTAGTTACCATCTGAACAAATCCGCGAAATTTGGTTATGTTCCATTCTGACTCAGCAGCTCTCAGTAAAGGTTGTAAGGCTGTAGCTTGGGTGTTGGCCCAAATTACCTAGGAGATTTTTCCAAAATACATAAAACTCTACCCCATCCCCTCTACTCCAGACCACCTGCTGCCCTGCCTTGAGCGAGGTTCTCTAATCCAGGAGTGAGAGGAGCAGGAGCATGCATCCTGTGCCCACCCCAGGGGAAGGGTCATTGCTCTGGGTAGTGGTGCAGACATGGGCAGTAACGGCCTTGCCTCGGAGGACCTTGCATGCTGTGTGAGGAGGCCCTGAAAAACCGTCACTTGCTAAACAGCACCTCCACAGCAAGAGTAGAGCACTCACACTCTGGGTACAGAGCTCTTTCTCTCTCTCTCTCTGCAGTGCTAAAGATGAAACCCAGAGCTTCAAGCATGCTAGGCAAATGCTCCACCACTGAGCTACATCTCCAGCCCCACAGAATTAAATTCTAATGTCTCAGCCGGGTGCGGTGGCACACACCCATAATCCCAGTACTTGGAAGCCTGAGGCAAGAGGATCGCAGGTTTGAGGACAGTCTTAGCAAGTAGCGAGACTCTCATCAACCTAGCAAGACTGTTTCAAAATAAAAATAAAATAGGGCTGGGGGGTATAGCTTGGAGGTAGAATGCCCCTGAGTTCAATCCCTAGTACCACACACACACACACACACACACACACACACAAATTAATGTTTCAACCAAGAGAAGTTTAACAATTCTGCCATCATTGTGGAGATACATGGAATTGATTGATTTCGGAGGTAACACATCATTCTTTTTTTGTGTGTGCAGTCCTGGGGATTGAACCCAGGGGCATTGTACCTCTGGGCTACACCCCCAGCCTATTTTTTATTCTTTATTTTGAAACAGGGTCTCACTAAGTAGCTGATGCTGGCCGTGAACCTGGATCGTCCAGTCTCAGCCTCCCAATTACTGGGATAACAAGCATGCACCACCACGCCCAGCTACAGAAGTACATTTTTAATAACAATAAAGTCTTAAATATGTAGGGCTTTTTTTTTTCAGTACTAGGGTTGGAACCCTGGGGCCCTCTACCACTGAGCTGCACCCCCAGTCCTTTTTATTCTTATTTTGAAACAGGGTCTCACTAAATTGCTGGCCACAAAACCGTGATCCTGCCTCAGCCTCCCATGTGCTGGGATTATAGGCGTGCGCCATCACACCTGGCTGCATATGTAGGATTCTTCACAGAATTGTGAAGTGACCTCAGCATATTTCATTTCACTCTTAGCCTGAACCTTGAGGTCAATCCTGCTTGCATTTTTCTCTCACCTTGACAGATGGAGGAACCGGGAGTGAGTGACAAAGTTAGGATTAAGGATGGCCTCTGGGATCAGATGCCTTCTCTTCCTGCTTTCTTTATTTGTTCACAGTTTCAAAGCCTTGTGATGCAAATCTTTGGACTTACTAACTTACTGTGCTTATTTTCACTTAATTGTGCTTATTTTTCCTTTAGACTAAAGCAAATCTAGTAACCCCAAGGAATGGGGAACCACTCATTGCCGCTATTCAGGATTTTCTAACAGGTGCGTTTGTGAAATTCACTTGAAAAGAGACTTCTGACTGGAACACGGTGTTCCTCGTTCACAGTGACTCATGCAACAACCTGAAAAGCTATTTCATTGCCTATGTTTAATTCGCTTGGTTGGTGACTGCTTGTGAGCCTATTTGAGGTTTTTTTTTGGGGGGTACTGGGGGTGGAATCCAGGGGCCTTCTACCTCCAAGCTATACCCACAGGGTCTCACTAGGTTGATGAGAGTCTCACTACTTGCTGAGACTGTCTTCAAACCTGCGATCCTCCTGTCTCAGCCTCCCAAGTACTGGAATTACAGGTGTGCATCACCACACTCAGCCCTATTTGAGGTTTTTTGTTTTGTTTTGTTTATGGTACTAAGAATTGAACCAGAGGCATTCTACCTCCGAGCTACACCCCCAAACCAATTTTATTTCATATTTGGAAACAGGGTTTCATTAAGTTGCTGAGAGTCTCGCTAAATTGCTGAGGCTGGCTGTGAACCTGCAATCCTATCTCAGCCTCCCAAGTACTGGGAACAAGCGTGTACCACCACACCCTGCTTGAGGTATTTTTAATTGGTTGGTTATTCACTGATTGAACAAGTGCTCAGTGAGCTCCCACCATGGACTGGGCATTTTCTAAGGTCTGGTGTCTGATGGGCTAGAATCTGTCCCCTGTATCGGGGATACAGCAATGAATAAAACAGACACTTTTGCACCAATAAATGTATATAAAAAATAGAAATAAAGTAAAAAAAACCACACTTTACTGTGGAGCTTGGATTCTAGTTGGAGGTGAGAGCCAATATGCAGTTGTATGTTTAATGTGACCCTGTTGATAATTTAAAATTGAAAGCTCAAGCCGGGCATGGTGGCGCAGGCTTGTAATCCCAGTACTTGGGAGGCTGAAACTGGAGGATCCAGGTTTGCGGCCAGCCTCAGCTACTTAGTGAGGCCCTCCACAACTTAGTGAGACCCTGTGTCAAAATAAAGAATAAAAACTAGGGCTGGAGGTATAACTTGGAGGTAGAACACCTCTGGGTTCAATCCCCAGTATCACAAAAAATAAATAAATAAATAAGATTGAAAGCTCATGGGTTTCTCCCAATCACATTCCTTTTCTTTGTTTTGTGCTGGTTCTTACCACTCTTAGGTGCCTACCTCCTCACGCTCAAGGACACTTTCTTCGACCGAGCCAAGGCATGCCAAATCATTGCTTCAATATTGGTCGGCAAGGATGAGAAAATTAAAGTTCGCCTCCCACACCCTACGATATTAAAGGTGCGTGCAGGAGGTGTGTGGGTGTGCACTCGGGTATGTTCATGTCCGTGTGGATCTTCTGGTGGGATAAGTGTAACAGTGTTGGTGCCAGGGCTGCGTGCAATCACTGGACTGTCTGGCCTTACTCATGTGAAGGGTGGTTGATTCTCTGGCTTCCTTTCCCCTGTAGCCTGTCACCCTGTGGACTGGAAAGCAGATCTTCAGTGTCATCCTCAGACCTAGCGATGACAATCCAGTGAGGGCCAACCTCCGAACCAAGGGCAAGCAGTACTGTGGCAAGGGGGAAGACCTCTGCGTCAACGATTCCTGTGAGTGAAGCAGCTGGGGCGGGGGAGCAGGCTCATGGCAGAAAAGCAAGTGGCCAGAAATGACCTTCACTGTGTGCCCTCACTTGGGAGCAAACCCAGGCTTTCTCCACGGCCTCTGGCAGGAAGTCATTCTTCAGCAAAATGTAGCTGGTGCTTCTTTTCTCAGGTGGAACTCCCCATTTCTCTAGTAAACATTACGTGCATACATGATCTAGTGTCTAGAATATTCTTCTCTAGGTGACTAGTTTTTAATCAGTTAATGCTTTTTTTTTTTAACTGGGGATTGAACCCAGGGGCATTCTTTCTCCAAGCTACATCGCCAGCCCTTTTTTATTTTTTGTTTTGAAATGGGATCTCACTAGATTGCTGAGAGTCTCACTAAGTTGCTGAGGCTGGCCTCAAACCTTCAGTCCTCCTGTCTCAGCCTCCCAAGTACTGGGATTACAAATGCGCATTACCACACCCAGCTACTTTTTTCTTTTATTTTACGACAGGGTTTCTCTGTGTTACACAGAATGGCCTCAAACTTGCAATCCTCCTGCCTTGCCCTCCTGAGTAGCTGAGATTACAGGCAAAGTCTCATTATTTAAGGCATATGATTTATTATTTTGTGTCCGAAAATGTGTTGAGTGTCTAAAAGTACAACTAATAAGTATAGCAAGGCATTTGGGGGCCTAGGGGAATACTGGGGATTGAACCCAGGGCCTCACACAGGATGCTACGCAAATATTCTACCATTGAGTTATACTCTAAGCCCCAAGTCTAATGTGTTTTTTACCTGTCTCACCTGGTTATTAACTTTCTTGACAACACAAAGATCTGCTATAATAGAGGATTTAATTGCCAGTAATCTGAGTCCGTCTAAACCAGTGCAGCCCCAGTTGTGACCCTCAGACTGTTGTCATTCAGCCAGCATCCACTCATTACTCCTTAGCTCACCCCAGATCTCTACCTAGCAGCTCCCAGCAGGCTACGTGGAGTTACACTGATTTAGGACAGACTTTGCTAATAAGGCCTCATGACTAAAAATGATTCTCCAGGACCCTGAGAAGGTCCTAAGAACTAGATTGTAGAGGTTCTCTGAAGGTCAGGGTTTGGACTGCTCTCTGGTGTTTAGAAGGACACTGATTTTCCTTATGTATACGCCCTGGAGTGTAGCTTGGTGGGAAAGCAGGTACCGGCACAAAGCCGTAGGTTCCATTCTCAGTGCCAAACAGAAAAAAAATGCACACACCCTCTGCTCTTTAAGATATTTTAGGTTCTTTTTTATTTTTTGCAGTGCTGGGGATCAAACCTAGGACGTCACACACGCTAAACATCTGTTCCACCACTGAGCTACATCCTCAGCCCTAGCTTCTTGTTTTAAACTGTTTTGTTTCATTCTAGATAAGAATTTCATTTTGTTGTTGTATAGGCTATTCATGATGGTGCCCCTGTTATTTTAGGTGTATAACAAATTGCTTTTTTTTAGGTGAATAACAAAAAGCCCTCTGCTGTACATGATTTCATGTGATGCTCAAAATATCCCTTGATGTAAAGATGACAAATACTTGATACTGTCATCCACAGTTCACAGACACGGAGGGTGAAGGTCAGCGAGAACATTTCAGGGATAAGGCTACCAGTTAACTGGGGCTTTTGCACTTTTCAAAGGTCAAAAAAGTGGGTGTTTTATTTTTTGTGGTACTGGGGATTGAACCCAGGGGCATTCTACCTCCGAGCTACATCCCTATTTTTTATTCTTTATTTTGAAACAGGGTCTCACTAAGTTGCGGAGGGCCTCACTAAGTATCTGAGGCTGGCCACAGACCTCCAATCCTCCTGTCTCAGCCTCCCAAGTACTGGGATTACAAGCGTGCACCACCATGCCCAGCTCAAAAAAGTCTTTTAAAAGAATTTCTGTTGGCTTTGCTTTAACTTTCAACATGGAAGCATATTTTTCTTAGCTGCCTCAAATTCATCTTTGAGACAAGATACTAAGCAATCGTCTAAGTGCATTGATCAATACTGTTGTTCCAGATGTTACAATCCAGAACAGTGAGTTGATGAGTGGTAGCATGGACAAAGGAACCCTGGGATCCGGATCCAAGAACAATATCTTCTACATTTTGCTGCGAGACTGGGGGCAGAATGAAGCTGCCGATGCCATGTCTCGGCTTGCCCGGCTGGCTCCCGTCTACCTGTGTGAGTACCTCAGTATCCTCATGCTGTTACTGCGCTCATTAGAGTTCTGGGGACCTGTGAGAGTTTGTTCTTTTACTGTTGGTTCATCACTCACAGACACACACACACACACACACACACACACACACAGAAACATGCTTGTTCCAGGCTAAAGCATGTCTGCTTTTATTAATGAAATTAACTCAGTATTGACTGGTTTGCAGATTTGAATTTATTCTTCATTTCTCTTCTCAAAATCTGCAATAGCTGCCCGTTGCCTATCAGATAGGGTTGTATTATATATAAAACGCCTTCATGGGCTGCTTGCAAGATACCTGTGGAAGGGCTGTAGCCCTCCGGGCCTGTCATAATTCAGCCTCAGCACAGGATTTTTTTGCCCTACTGTGGCTGAACTCTTCTGTTTCCTTCCTTCCTTTCTTTTTTTTTTTTCTTCTGTTTTCTTTCTTTGCTCATACTTAGAGCATGGCATATGTCAAGTGACTTTTGTATGCCCACCAAAATCTTTACTCAAATAATTGATTAACTCTTTGCCTGGATATAAAATTGTAGATTGAAAAATATTTTTCCTGAGAATTATGAAGGTATGGCTCTACTCTGTTCTGCTGTTAAAGTGGATAGCCATTTTTATTTCCAAATATTGTATTTGAACTGTTTTTGCATTCTGGAAATGTAGAATCACTCTTTGTTTCTTTCTGAAAGTTCAGTGATATATCCTTGATACAGGTTTTTTCATTCATTGTGCTAAGTACTGACTAAGCACCCCTCCCCCTCCCCCAGTGCTAGAGATTGAACCCAGGGCCTCATGCATGCTGAGCACATGTCCTACCAGTGAGCTATACCCCTCATTAAGCTCACTAAGCTCTTACAAACTGAGGTTATGTGTTCTTTAGCTCTAGAAAGTTTCTTTTATTATTTGGTGAGTTTTTCCTTTACTTTCCCAGTTCTTTTATTTTTTTTTTTCTTCAATACTGGGGATTATACCCAGGGATGTTCTACCTCCAAACTACACCTCCAGCCCTTTGCATTTTATTTTATTTATTTATTTTTATTTTTTTATTTTTATTTTTTTGCAGTACCGGGGATTGAACCCAGGGGCATTCTACCTCCGAGCTACACCCCCAACCCTATTTTATAATTCTTTATTTTGAAACAGGGTCTCACTGAGTTGCGGAGGGCCTCATTAAGTATCTGAGGCTGGCTGCAACCCGGATCCTCCTGTCTCAGCCTCCCAAGTACTGGGATTACAAGCATGCACCACCACGCCCGGCCCTTTTTAGTTTTTATTTTGAAGCAGGGTCTCACTAAATTGCTGAGGGTCTCACTAAGTTGCTGAGGCTGGCCTTGAACTTGTGATCTTCCTGTCTCAGCCTCCCAAGTACTAGGATTACAGACATGCACTACCACATCCAGCTTCCTGTTCATTCTTTTTAGAGCTTCATTAACTGCATTTTTTTTTTTTTTTTTTTTTTTGCGGTACTGGGGATTGTACCCAGGGGCATTCTACCTCGAGCTACACCTCCAGCCCTATTTTTTATTCTTCATTTTTGAAACAGGGTCTCACTAAGTTGCAGAGGGCCTCACTTAGTAGATGAGGCTGGCTGTGAATCTGCGATCCTCCTGTCTCAGCCTCCCAAGTACCGAGATTACAGGTATGCGTGAGCCACCATGCCCAGCTTCTCTGATCACTTTGAAAGAATATTATTCATAGTTTTATACTTGCTCCTTGAAATCTCTCTGTCCTTTTAGATTTCTTTTCCCCCATACATTTGTTGTTTTCTTTCATGTTAAAAACTTTCTCAAAATATCTGGGGTCGCTGGCTCTTCACTCATATTTTAGATGTGAGGCACAGAATACTGGTTTTAAATGGAGCTGATTGGTTGCTGGGCCTTGGTTGAGGAGCCAATATCCAGCTTTGGTTTTGGGGAACTACCGCATATCCCCGTCAGCAACCCTTTTCTGAAGGGAAGCTTGATTTCTTCAGTGACATTTCCTCCAGTCTCAGTCCTACCAAGGGGTAGAGACCCAACTGCAGGATCCTGGAGCTGGCCGGGACAGGGCTCAGGGTTCTCCACCCTGGCACAGGCAGACTTTCCCTTTATGTTCCTGTTTCCAGTCTTCCCGTCTGGCCATGCCTGGTATCCCTGAATCCAGAGCCTGTGATTTCCTTTCTCCCACAGGACAAGGGCCTGGAGCCTGCTCTCACATCGACTTCCCGCCAGCACTTTCATCTTCCCCAGCATCTGGAGCCTACTGGTCTCAGCTCTGAGCCTTTCCAGGCACATTAATCTTCCGGCTGTAGAAACTGCTAGGCATTTCCTTTCCTCCCCTACTACGCCGGTGGCCACTCATCCACCTGCTTTATTTCTCTGTATATTACAGTTAGGATTGTCAGTGGTACCTAGTTTCATCAAAGATGGAGTTTACAGTTACTTCTCTCCCTCCCCCCCCCTTGGGTGCTAGGGATTGAACCCAGGCAGGTCTCATACATGCTAAGCACACACTCTCCCACCAGCCCCGGACATTTACTTCTTATTCTTTTTGTTTTGGAATGATTTCTGGAACTAGAAGGGCAGACGGGTTTCTGCAATGCCATGTTAGAGCCTGAAGTCAGATGGCTTACTTTCCATAGCTGGCATGGCAGGCCATTCTTTAATATTTATGTTATTAATATAAATGTAATATTCTGCTTTGTTATAGTTAGTTGGGAATATTATTGTGTTCCCTATAGGGTTATAAGGTCTCAGAGAAGAGTCAGTGAATCTTAATCATTTTATGTACTCTCTGGGGACTGAGATAGGAAGCTCTTATCGAATTGAATTGTGATAAATTCTGTGAAAATAAAGACTTTTTTTGCAGTACTAGTGATTAAACCCAGGGGGCACTTTACCCCACTGAGTTACGTCCCTAGCAGCCCTTGGTTTTTATTTTGAGACAGGGTCTAGCTAAGTTTCTGAGGCTAGCCTGGAAATTGCAATCCTCTCGCCTCAGCCTCATGAATTAAAAACCTCTTTTTATACTTCAAACTATATATAGTAGTTTATATGCAGTGTTTCCCCCTTCTCTGTGGTTTTGTTTTCCACAGTTTTAGTTACTTATGCTCAACCAGGATCTGAAAAAAAGAGAATACAGAACAATAAGATATTTTTAAAAAGGGAGATGATACTCACCAAAGTTTTATTATAGTATATTGTTATAATTATTATACTTTGTTATTAGTCATTGTTAATCTCTTACAGTGCCTAATTTATAAGTCAGACTTTATCACAGAAATGTGTGTATAGGGAAAACACAGTTTATATAGGATTTGGTACTCTGCAGTGTCAGGCATCCAGCAGGGGTCTTGGAACATATCCCCTGCAGATAACAGGGGCTACTGAATAGTACCAACTGTATATAATAGTTATAAATTGTACCAGGTAGCTCTACCAAGTAACATTTATGGCTCTCTTCCTGCTCTACCGGCCCACTCTCCTACAGCTAACCGAGGATTCTCAATTGGGATCGGTGATGTCACACCTGGCCAAGGACTGCTGAAGGCCAAGTATGAGTTGCTGAATGCTGGCTACAAGAAGTGTGACGAGTACATCGAAGCCCTGAACACAGGCAAGCTGCAGCAGCAGCCTGGCTGCACTGCCGAGGAGACGCTGGAGGTGAGACCAGCCTGTGGTTGGGGTCAGCCACAGCACGCACAGAGGCTGAAAGGGTGTCCACTGAGATGGGCTGGAAGCCACGCAGAGACAACTGGGCAGTAGAGGAAGTGGCTTTCCAGTGGTCTCAGCCCTGCATTGGTTGTATGGGTTCCCATTTGTTTACCAAAGGCTGGACCTTCAACCGCGTCCTTCATGTCCTTTCTAGCTCTTGTGTTCCAGGTGGTAACACAGCCATCTGTTCATCAGCCACACAGGGTGCTCTTGTCCCAGCCTCACACTCACACCCTCTGTGACTGCACATCATTGCTTCTGCCCTCTCTATTTTTATTATCGTTCTGTAGAACCCCAGCTCTGTGAATGGATGGTCTTTAAAGAGACCTGAATACAGAACAGAAGATTCATATCCAAGAGTCACCTACCCAACCTGTTGCTCTCCTCACATTTAAAACCCGCTTAGCTGAGGGAGCCTCAAACAGCACGGCTCAATTAAAATCACCAAGCCGGGCGTGGTGGCTCACGCTTGTAATCCCAGTACTTGGGAGGCGGAGACCGGAGGATCCGGGTTCACGGCAGCCTCAGCGACTTAGTGAGGCCCTCAGCAACTTCGTGAGACCCGGTTTCAAAATAAACTATAAAAAATAGAGCCGGGGGTGTAGCTCAGAGGGCTCAGAGGTAAAACAACCCTGGGTTCAATCCCCAGTACCGCAAAAAAAAAAAAAAGAATTAAAATCACCAGCAGCCCTGGGAGCCTGAAACTTGGGGTCACCAGGGTTTTGCTTGGCTCCCTTCTTTCCTCTGCCGTGGCCTGTGGCTCTGAGCTTTAACCCACCTTGGTGAGGAAGAATGGCTCTTTTAGCATTAAGAAGTTTTCTGATGAAATAAGTTTTTTTGTTTTGTTTTGTTTTGTTTTTTGTGGCACTGGGGATTGAACGGGCATTCTACCTCTGTGCTACACCCCCAGCCCTATTTTATTTTTACTTGGAAGCAAGGTCTCACTAGTTTGATGAGAGTCTTACTACTTGCTGAGACTGTCCTCTAACCTACAATCCTCCTATCTCAGCCTCCCAAGTACTGGGCTTACAAGCGTGAGCCACCATGCCCGGCTTGAAATAAGTTTTTTGAAGCAAGGAGAACCACAGTTGTGTGAGGTATTCACCATTAGTTCATTCTACCTCACTGAATCTTTCTTAGAGAGAAAGAGACGTGAGTGGATATTTCTCACTGGAATCCACCTAGAAAATGACTTGAGGCTCCGGCAAGACCAATCTTTTAACAAAATCATGACTCGTAACTGATTCGGCATCCTACATTGTGAGTTGAAAAGTGACAATCTATGGATGTCCTCAGAGGCCAGATTGTTCTGTAGAGTCATTTTGTCACATGGAGAATTCAAATGTGCGCAGGGCAAGAAAAAGTAGACTGATGGATTGTATATAGTATGATCAATCCTCTTTTATGTATTTGTATGGAGGTGTTCACATAGCTGTATATATTAAGATATTTTGTTGTTTAAAGTACTTTACACAAAGCCATGAGCATTCTACTCTAAGGTCTGTTTAAAGGGTTTTTCAGGTTTTTGTCATTTATTTTTCGCCATATACACTGATTCCAGAACCAAAGATGCAAGTGTTTATGTAGCTGGAGCATTTTGGTTCTCTGAGGCATGGAAACCTTCGTTGACTGGGAATCTGACAGCTTGCTTAAATATTCACATTTCTCTCAACGTCAGATGAACATACGTGATGCACAGAGCCATTAGGAACGACCCCCCACGGCTCTCCTTTCTCCCCCCAGGCCCTGATCCTGAAGGAGCTGTCTGTGATCCGTGATCACGCTGGCAGCGCCTGCCTCCGAGAGTTGGACAAGAGCAACAGCCCCCTCACCATGGCTCTGTGTGGCTCCAAAGGTACGCCCGCTCCTCTCCGGTGCCTACTCTCTATGTTCTCTGCATGGGCTTGATTCTAGAAGACCTTACTTCAGTAGTATATTTCAGCTGGGGATGGTGGCGCACACCTGTAATCTCAGTAGTTGGGAGGCTGAGACAGGAGAATTGTAGGTTCAAAACCAGCCTCAGCAACTTAGTGAGACCCTGTTTCAACATAAAAATAAAATGAGGCTGAGAGTGTAGCTCAGAGATAGAATGCCCCTGGGTTCAATCCCAGTACCACACACACATAAACATAGTGTAACTTCAAGAAGGCTCTTCATTTCTTTAAGGGCTTGTATTTTGGATCATTGAAAGACAGAAATGCTGTGTATGGTAGCACACACCTGTAATTCTAGTACTTGGAAGGCTGAGACAGGAGGATTGCAGGTTTGAGGCCAGACTCAGCATCTTGGTAAAGCCCTCAGCAACTTAGCGAGACTCTGTTTTGGTTTGCTTTGCTTTGCTTTTGATTTTTTGTTTTGTTTTGTTTTTGTGGTACTGGGGATTGAATCCAGGGGCATTCAACCTCTGAGCTATACCCCAACTCTATTTTATTTTTATTTTGAAACAGAGTCTCACTAGGTTGATGAGTCTCACTACTTGCTAAGGCTGTCCTCGAACCTGCAATCCTCCTGTCTCAGCCTTCCAGGTACTGGAATTACAGACTGGGGGTGTAGCTCAGAGGTAGAATGTCCCTGGGTCCACTCCCCATTACCACAAAAATAAATAAATAAGTAGACAGAGAGCTCCTTAATGTTATACATTTTAGGAAGTTTAAATTCTTTGGAGGAACTGGTTAGTAATGTGGGCGGATTTTGAGTTGGAGGATGCTTTGAGCAAAATTAATCTTAAAAGGAAAGCCAAGGGTTTTTAAGTAATGTATTTAGTGACAAAGAACAGAGTTCTTTAATTTCATAGTGACTCAGGCCCTTAAAACATTAGGTTTCATGATACTGCATTCAGTTCAGAACCTCCAGACTTCTCCTATTTCTATAGGATTTTTTTTTTTTACAAAATGAAGCCCAGTCTCTTTCCTCGTTCGTGTTGTTGCCTTCTACCCCGTTGTTCTCCTATGTCCTGCTCCTAGTGTGCACCTGCCACTTCCCATTCCGTTGTCTTTGCTTCTCACTCTTCCTCCCACTTTCAAATTCTTCCTTTCCTTCCTGGTTTTTGTCTACATGAGAAATCCTCCAAAAGTCCAATTTATGGCTGGCAGCTGCTGCCTTCTTTTTGTTGTTGTGGTTGTGGTTGTGGTTGTTGTTGCTACTGCTGCTGGGGATTGAACTCCCTCTGAGTTACATCCTCAGTCCTCACCAAGTCACTGAGGTTGGCCTCAAACTTGCAGTCCTCCTGCCTTACCCTCCCGAGTCACTAGGATTACAGGTATGTGCTACCATGCCTAGATGTATGTTAGAACTTTTTTTTTCCAGTACCTTTCCCCATGCTCAGCAAGCACTGTATAGCTCTGAGCTACATCCCCAGCCCAGCTGCCGCCTTGTTAATGACTTGCCTGGCTCCCCCAAACTTCTCTCTAACCCAGACATCAGACATGCCTCTTTTACCTACTTTCTCCTGACTGACAGCTCCATCTGTCTTACTGCAGTTCCGTCCTTTACTGTGAACTCTGAGCTTGTTGAGGATGAGGAACTCTACACTCATATTCCTGTCTTGTCCCACCAGTCTGCTTGCATTTCAGTAAGTGATGTTATGTTTCTGACCTGTTTCCCCAGGTTCCTTCATTAACATATCACAGATGATTGCCTGTGTGGGGCAGCAAGCCATCAGCGGCTCTCGGGTACCAGATGGCTTTGAAAACAGGTCCTTGCCTCACTTTGAAAAACACTCAAAGGTAAGTAGTACATCAGGTAGAACTTTGAATGCCTGTTCATTCGGATTGTCCTCTGAGGAACACAGACCTATCCAGATCAAAGTCATTGTCCATTCATGTGGAGTTTCATACAGGTAGATAGACTTTTTATCATCATATTGAGATATACTTCATAATATTCACTCATTTTTTAGTGTACAGTCAAGTGGCTGTTAGTATATTCACAGGGTCATTTACATACTACCTTTAGAACATGGTCAGTGTCCCCAGGATGAAACCCCATAAATATAAGCAACAGGAAGGATGTCTTGAAGGGAGTCGTTTCCCAGGGAATAGGCACCCCTGAGGTCCTTGACTGCTTACCTGCTGCTTTCAGGATAGCAGCCCAAGCTAGGTTTCCCTCTCCTGGGCCCCTTCCTGACACTGGCACCTGCCCCAGCTCCACCTGGGACCTCACCCTCCTTGTCTGTAGTAAGGATGGTCTGTCCAAATTATTTCTTCTTTAGGCAGGGGCATATAAAGCCTGCCATTTTATGAGTGTGCATTGGCCAGATATTTATAGTCTAACGGTGATGCATTTTCTGATTTGAATGGATTTTAGAATTGTGGACCTTGAACTTTTTTGTTTGATTTTTCTTTTTTCTACCTCTCTTTAGCTCCCAGCTGCCAAAGGCTTTGTGGCTAATAGCTTTTATTCTGGTTTAACACCAACCGAGTTTTTCTTCCACACAATGGCCGGTCGGGAAGGTCTAGTCGACACAGCCGTAAAGACAGCTGAAACAGGATACATGCAGGTAACCTGAAGAAATGTAGGCCATTAGCACACAGCAGGATGGGGCTCTGTGGGTTTTGACTGCTGAGTGTGTATATGCTTTGCACATGAGCTATAATTTATCCAATCTTAGTATTAAAGGAAAAATTTAGAAATGTAGGTGCCCTGGAAATAAAGAACAAAAAAGATAATAAGTTCCAAGTGGTCTTGTGTACCTTGAATGAGCAAGGCCAGGAGCCACACGTGCCAGGGCACCTGCAGAGGAGAGCATGTGTGGGGTGTGTCCAGGACACCTCATTCAGCCTCCCTGAGCCTCTGTTTCCCAGCACACGAGGATGGTGGGGATGATAATACGTACCTCCTCGTTAGTGACAGGATTCTGCCTCCCGCCCCACAATTATTTTTTTCTTTACGGCTATTGAACCCAGGGGTGTCCTACCTCTGAGCCACCTCCCCAACCTTTTTGTTTATTTTGAAACACAGTCTTGCTAAGTTGCCAAGGCTGGCCTCAAACTTGCCATCCTCTTGCCTCAGCCTCCCTCCTGAGTCACTAAGATTACTGGCATGCCATTCATTATTAATATAATGTTAATTGGCACCAACACCCATTCCACAGCCCGCCAGAGGGCTGGGAAACTTACAGGGAAGGCTGCTTCTTCAGTGATACACTGATCTAGGGTGACAGGCTCCGGGACACAGGACTAACCTAGAAAGTCTTCTGTGTTTCTGCTTCTCAGACTTTGCCACAAATGGCAGAGGAGTGAAAATCCATCCCTTCTGTGTTCTTCCATAAGACCACGGGAAAGGATTTATTTTCAGTCTCCAGTGATCATTTTTATTCTCTACTCCATAATTTATATTTGTTGAAAACTATTTTTTGCAATACTGGGGATCAAACCCAAGCAAGACCTTTTGTGTGCTAGATAAGCACTTTACCTCTGAGCTACAGCCCAGCCCCAGCTTCCTCCCACAGCTGAATTTTAAGGATCTTAACCACTTACAACACAACACTCCAAATTGCTGGGCCATGAGCTTGCTTCAGTTTTGTATCCTCTCTGTCCTCACTGTGGAAGCCTGACCTTAGCAAGCTGGGAAACCAGGATTGATAAACTACTATAAACGAATGGACCAGAACACTCAGGGTGGTGAGGGTGAAAGGGGGTCAGGAAACACCGTCTCTAGAGCCTCTTCTGTGCCTGTCTGGCACTGTCTGATACTCTTGATCGTCTTCTGATGGGAAGTTGCCCTTAGGTTTGGAGTGTGCTTCTTTTATCAAAAACCCAACAGACTGAAATGCTTTTACCCATCTTACCATGAAGTGTTTTGACTTTGTTTTTTGTCTTTCCCTTTTTCAAGTAGACAGTATGACTTTCCCAGAGCAGCATGTCAACCTAGAAGAAATTAGTTCTGGCACAGGGGGCTTTTGTTTTTTACTTTGCCTAGAGGGAGAGCTCTCTCTCTCTCATTCACTGAGCCACCATCATTGCTGTCTGGAGTGTTCTGCTAGTGGAAGGTTCTCCCCAGCAGATTTGAGAAATGGTTGCTGCCTGCTGGTTCAGACACAATGCTGTCCCTGTTCT
>PVJS01016920.1:0-36846 GCA_004027185.1 Glis glis
CTCTCCTCTCCTCTCCTCTCCTCTCCTCTCCTCTCCTCTCCTGTCTTCTCTTCTCTTCTCTTCTTTCTTGTACTGGGGACTGAACCAAGGGTATTCTACCTCCAAGACACACCACCAGCCTTATTTTATTTTATTTTTGAAACAGGATCTTGCTAAGTTGCTGAGGGTCTCTCTAAGTTGCTGAGGCTGGACTCGAACCTGCAATACTCCTGTTTCAGCATTCCAAGTGCTGGGGTTATAGGTATACTCCATCACTCCCAGCTAAGGTACTATTTCTTTCTTTTTTTTAATTTTTAAAAAAATTTTTATGGTACTAGGGATTGAATCCAGAGACATTCTGCCTCTGAGTTATACCCCCAGCCCTTTTTTATCTTTTATTTATTTATTTTTTTTTTTTGCAGTACCGGGGATTGAACCCAGGGGCGTTCTACCTCCGCGCTACGCCCACGGCCCTATTTTTTTTATACTTTATTTTGAAACCGGGTCTCACGAAGTTGCAGAGGGCCTCACTAGGTAGAGAGAGAGAGAGAGAGAGAGAGAGCGAGAGAGCGAGAGAGCTGAGGCTGGCCACGAACCCGGATCCTCAGGTCTCTGCCTCCCAAAGTACTGGGATTACAAGCGTGCGCCACCACGCCCAGCTTTTATCTTTTATTTTGAAACAGGGTTTCACTAAGTTGCCTAGGGCCTCACTACATTGCTGAGGCTGGCCAAGAACCTGTGATCCTCCTGTCTCAGCCTCCCAAGTACTATGATTACAAGTGTGCACCATCACACCCAGCTAAAATACTATTTTAACATACTAAATAATTTATTTATATAAATTTTGATATGCTCACCCTTATTGTTATATAGTTTTTACAATGTTAGAGATAATTTTATGTATGTTTATCTCTTACAAGCATGCAACAAATCCTCTTTGGTGAATAAATTTAAGGCTGAATTTTGCAATATTGATATTTAAAATTATTTTCTAATTCTTTTAGATGTTTTGATCTTTGCTGACTTACATTTTATTGCATACATTATTTGTTAAGCAAAGTCCTCTGTTGATTCTGCACCCCCTTCTAAGTTTCAGGTAAGTAAAACTATATATTGAAAGGAAAACAGATAAAAACCGAATATTTTGAAATAACAGTTTCTATTGGGTGACTCCAACAATGTGCTATGTTACTGATGGGAGAATAGTTAAAAACAAGATGAATTAAATGAACAGCTTCTATTTTTCTTCCAGAATGAAGAAATTGAGTAATTTATTTATTTGTGTTACATCTTTCGTCATTGTTTAAATTATCAACATTTTAAGAAATAGTGTAATTAGGAATTGAATTTCTTAGGATATAATAACTCTGAAGAAAATTAATCTTTTCTTCTTCAGAGTTTGAAGGTGAGCATCAAGATACAACCCAGGCCTAACTGAGCAGTATGCATATTCATAACTGGTTGTGAAACTAGCGGAGGTACGGCTTCCAAATTATAAACTCAGCACTGAGCAAGAGTTGGAAACAGGGAGGGGAGAACACTGATTATTTCTCTGGCATTCATTAATATATATTTATATGCCTTTTCTCAATTTTATTTTGAATATACTTTTATTGGTGCATTGCAATTATACATCATAATGAGGTTTGGTGTGATAGAAACAGATATGCAGACAGAAGCTGGTGTGTTTCCCTCTGGATCCCACCCGCTCTCTCCTTCCTCACACATGTCACTGAGATTGGTGTTGATAATTTCATATTATTTGAACTGTTTCCTTCATCAAGTCTCTTTCCCTCCCCCCAAAATGTTTGTATTTGAATAGTTGTATCTACACTAATTCACTTCCAATGCTTAAATAAAATTCTGATTGACTAATACATGGAAATTAATATCTTAACCCAGCTTTCTGCTGAAAGGTTCAATAATGACAGACAGTGGGGATCATATTTTCAAAAGAGTTAAAGTGTTTCTCAAATGGCTTCAGTGCTTATTTTATAGAGTTCTTATTTTATGGTGTTTAATATACATTCAGAGCCATATGTCTCTTCAGATTTGAAAGTCAGATGAAATGAATGGAATAAAAAGGCTTTGGCATTTAGATGGTTATCTGCATATGAATGAATGTGTTAATTACCCTTTCCTGAATCACATATAAAGGCATTTGCACAGAAGAGTCAGTGTTAATTTTGGACAGTGGACACATTATCATTGAGTATTAGATGTTTGTGAGAATTGTTTGTGAACATGCAGATGAACATGGTTCAAATTTTCTTATAGAAGAGCACAAAGACTGATGGAAGATAATAAAGAGTTTAGCAACAAATCCCAAACAAACTTGGAATATCTGTCTTTATGGATAGTTAATAAATTGCCAAATGTTGGCATAAGCAAGTACATGAATTTTGATATCAACAAGTACCTTGACCACAAGAAAGGCACAAATGGAGACTAGGCATTCAAGCCACCATAACAATTGGTATCATAAACACTTACGGGAGGCATTGTTCCCTCCTCTCAGGGAAGCTGTCTACTTCCTTGAGAACATATAATAAGCCTGACATGGCTCCAGTTGGCCATCCAAAACACGCACCCCTAGGGACCACATTGTCTGGGTACCTTACTTAGGGTCTCCTTGAGAACGGCAGACACTGAAGTCTCATGTGGAGAGAATGCTCTGCTGGGGACTGTTCCAATCAGGACTCTCATTGACTGTCTGCAGGGACTTCCCAGCCTATGAACCCGGATGTTGCTGCTTAGCTTGATTGGGTGAGTGTACATACTGTCTATAGCATGCTGTAGTATAATTGCTCCTTTTTTAAAAAATATATATATATTTTGTGTGTGTGACACTAGGATTGATCCCAGGGGCATTCTACCTCCGAGCTATCCCCCCTGTCTTATTTTATTTATTTTATTTTATTTTTACTTGGAAACAGGGTCTTGCTGTTAGGTGGTTAGATAGGAAAATAAACAGGGCAGGCAAAAGAGGACAGAAAAAAAAAAAAAAAACCTTCCCAAAAGGAAGTACAGGAATTTCCCCTCCTAGCTGTGGTCAGAAATTTCCAGCCTATTACATTGCAGCTTTAGATTTCCCACATGATGTAATTATGCGCAGTCCCACTAAGCTGTGGTATGAAACCCAAAATTGATATACATAAAAAGGGGTGGAATTTCTAGGTTTTTTTTTTTAAAGCTCACCATGCAGCAGGAGCCTCTCTTTTGGCCCTCTCTCCCCTTTACTGACTAATGGGCTCTGTGGCCCTCCTATGTAGTTTACCCAATAAAGCTTTTCTTATGCCTACCCTATCTGCGACCTCTGGATGAACTCTTTCTTCTGGGGGACTAGAACTGAGGAAAGACCCATGGCCCTATAACATTGCTAAGTTGCTGAGAGCCTCAAACCTGCAATCCTTCTGCCTCAGCCTCCCAAGTACTGGGATTACATGTGTGTGCCACCAGGACTGGCTTTCTTTTTTAAGTTTGAAACAGGGTCTTGCTAGGTTGCTGAGAGTCTCTTGAAGTTCTTGAGGCTGGCCTTGAACCTGTGATCCTTCTCGCTCAGCCTCCCAAATACTGGGATTACAGACATGTGCCACCACACGCAGCTTAATTGCTCTTTTTTAATATAATATATTTTCATGCCCATTTCTATGTTCTGTTTACTTGCATAATAAAATTACTCTTTTTTTCTAACAAGCGGAACCCCCCGACCTGATTCTTTCTTCTAAGTGAAACAGTATCTTACAAATCTGTTATGATTTTAAAGTGAAGCTATTTATTTAAAAATATTATAGTTTAATCAAGTATGTTCTGAGGTTTAAACATTAGTCTCAGGTCTCCTTCACTTTGTCACTAGCACAATATTTAGTTCTCCCAGTAGACAATTTATATAATTTGTCTTCAGGGTTATGTTTTTTGCTCTTAGTTCATTTTCCTATTCAGTAAAACAGTAGATTTACTTTTTAAGGCCCAGTAACAAGAGATATTTTGAGATTTTAGCTGCATTTTAAGGGGAAGTTCTTCAATACTATCTAACCCTTCATTTTAGCAAGGACAGAAATCCTAGTATTAATATTTAACGCATCTACTTGTGTGTCCCATAAGGTTACTAGAAGTGAGTCCCGTTGAAATCCAGCTAGGAGATTTATTAGCTTAAGTGTATAGGGAAGGAAAAATATCTTTTCCTTTTGGTGTTCTAGTTCCTTGGCTGGGGCTGTGTAACAAAAGACAGATAAACAAAAGAAAAGCACACAGATGTAGAAACAGTTCCCGGCTCACAGCGGTTCTACTTATTTCTCTGACCTTACTACAGTGCAAAGCTGTATACATTCTGTAGAAACCTTGCCGACTTTATATTTGGAATTTTTATCTTTCCTGGGCTGGCAATGTGCAGTACAACACTCTCTTGAGATGCCAGGCAGCAGCAGATCCCAGTGAGCCAGATGATCACAAGGGCAAAAACCAACACTCTGCACTATATTGTGTTGCTACCTATGATGTTTGGTAGGTTAGATGTATTAAGTCTGTTAACCTAAGAATATTTTTAGCTTACAAGCAGTATATCAGGATGTAAACCTACTATAAATCGAGGAGCATCCGTATTTAATTAAAAAAAGAAGTCCAAATCTTCAAAGGTATACCTATTCTAATTGTGACTCAAAACCAGTAACACTTTTATGCTTAAACATCAATAAGCCTTTTTAGGGCTTAACTCCAGTTGCAAGTGGTACCTCTAAAGAGGTTGCAAATGAAGCAGCCCTCATGATACAGAGCACTCCAAAAGAGAACAAATTTAGATACCCCCCCAAGAGCTGGCAAAAATAGGTAAGACTTATGCTGCAAATGGGAAGGAACCCACTCTTCTGTCTAGTCACCTATATATTCTCAGGACCCCCACCTGGATGGCTGTCTGTAGATGCAGGCCCCATGACCTGCTCCTTCTGGAAGATGGAAACTAAATTAGATGCACTGGCAAGGTCTCAGGGCATCAAAATGAGACAAATGCAAAAGTAGTAGATGTTCCTGGAAGGGAACCTATTATAAAAGAGTGGATGCCCCAAACCAAATTCAGAAAGAGAACAATTCAAAGAATTAAGTTTTTCAATTATTTTACTCTCATACTAATTTGAAAAAAAAATGAAGAAGAAACATTTACTACCTACTTTCAATTAGATCCTGCTGACAGAAATCTAGAAGGCAGACTTTGGTAAGAATTTTTTTACCTTCAGCTGTCAAAGTCTCAGACTTCAACGTCAGCCTGCAAACAAGGTATCACAGCTTGATGGTAGCTCATCTTTGTTGTTAAAAACTACAGGGGAAGCCGGGTGCTTCCTAGTTCTTGGGAGACTAAGATGGGGGATCACAGGTTCGAGACCAACCTCAGCAACTTAGAAAGACTCTCAGGAACTTATTTCAAAAAAAATAAAAAATTAAAAAATAAAAAGGTTTAATTCCCAGCACCATAAAACAAACAAACAAACAATAAAACAGCAACAAAACAAATAAAAACCCCCCAAATTGTAGGGAAGGGAAAATGACTGGGGATCTGTAAGCAAAAGATTGACAAGAGAAAAATATATAAATTTATTTGGTGTAAGTTTTACACAATACAGGAGAATTCGTAAGGAAAGGAAGATGTGAAAAGTGGATACATATGAGTGTGTTTATGCTAGGTTTGATGAGGAGTAGAAAGTTGTAGAAAAATGTGGTAGGACAGAGGGATGGCAGTAGATAAGACATCAGCCTTATGAATTAAGTGTAGCAAACTGTAGGAAGCCTCAGAAGGCCTGTTAGGATTTCTCTCTGCATCCCTACATCTTCAAAGGTAAGGAATCTCCTTTCCTCTGGATAGAGAAAGGGCGCCTTCCATATAAGGGTGTTATAACCAGTTCAGAGCCAGGTTACAAAGTCCTTACTATACCTACCAGTTTTTAATTTAATGTACCAAGGTACCATGTTTTGTGGGAGCACGTTTGAACCCCATCAAGTTTAACATCTGAATTTTCAACAAAATATTATTGGTTTATTTTATGTTAAATTACAAACAAGAATAGTTCACTAGAGTATAAATATATTTATCATGAATATGTACTGCATTCCATAAATAATAGAAATATTTTCAAACATGAAAATATGTTTTATCATAATTGAAAGAATTATGACTTCTTAAACTAATACCTAGGTCAAAAAATACTATCCAGCCTGGTGTGGTGGTGCACGCTTGTAATCCCAGTACTTTGGGAGGTGGAGACTGGAGGATCCGGGTTCGCGGCCAGCCTCAGCTCTCTCTCTCTCTCTCTCTCTCTCGTTCTCTCTCTCCCTGTCTCTCTCTCTCTCTCTCTCTCCTTAGTGAGGCCCTCAGCAACTTCGTGAGACCTGGTTTCAAAATAAAAGTATAAAAAATAGGGCCGGGGGCATAGCGCGGAGCTAGAACGCCCCTGCGTTCAATCCCCGGTACCGCAAAAAAAAAAAAAAATACTATCCTATTTAAAAGTTGATGAAAGTAAGTTAAGAACCTGAAAGGTTGTACTTAGATATTCCTACCTTTCAAGTAACATATCAGAAATACTCTTGATTTTTACCAAGACACTGGTTTTACTGTTTGTGCACAGTATATGTTATTATATCCCATTAAATAACTTGTTGGGATTTTTGTTGTTAGTGTTAAAAAGGTAACTCTTACAGATGACATAATTTTGTTCTTTTTTGTGGCTTAGTAGAATCCCATAATTTTACATTCCATTCATCTGTTGATGGATACCTAGGCTGGTTCCATAGTTTGGAAGTTATTAATTGTGCTGCTATAAACATAGATATGCATTACTATGGTAGTCTGGTTTCAATTCTTTTGGGTAGATATCTAGGAGTGATATAGCTGGGGCATATGGTACGTTCATTTCTGTTCTTCTGAGGACCCTTCACACTGTTTTATATAGTGGTTGCACTAACTTGCAATCCCACCAACAATGTATTAGAGTTCCTACTTCTCCACATCCTCCCAGCATTCATTATTGCTAAAGGAGATTAGTCAGTCACAAAAAAGTGAAAGGTCGGATGTTTTTTCTCATATGTGGAACCTAGGGAGAAATTGGGACACAGGAGAAACTCTAGACAAAGGAGGAGAAACCTTAGTGGATGGAAGGAGGGGACCTGACTGAGGGAGATGGGAGTGGGGAGGAAGACTTGAAGAGGGAAACACCTCAATGGACATGATGTACATACACAAACTTATCAAAGCCAATCACTGTGCTGAGCACAGGAAGGCAGGAAGGGAGAGGGAGTGGGGTGGGAACTGGGAGAGGGCTCAACGAGTGTTGTGTGCATGTATGCCTCTATCACCCTGAACTTTATCAGGATGTATGGTTATAATACACACACACTAAAATAAATAAATAAATAAATAAAAGAAAAAGGTAACTCTTTATCCTATATCTTATGTTCAAATTATTGACTTCCATTTCTGATTCTAACATATTCCTCTTTATGGCAGTGCTGGGGATGGAACCCCAGGAGTGGCCCTTGTTAGGCAAGCACTCTACCACAAAGCCACTTGTTCATCTTCCCCAGCCCTGATTCTAACAAGCTCTTATTGTAAGTTTTCTTACCATTAACTAAGAGATTCAATTTCTGAATATAGTAACTATTCTGTGTAGTTAGTGAGGATTTTCCCAGAGAAATGTTTTAAAATCTATTTGGTTAAGCTGGGCGTGGTGGCGCACGCTTGTAATCCCAGTACTTTGGGAGGCGGAGACCTGAGGATCCGGGTTTGTGGCCAGCTTCAGTTTTCTCTCTCTCTGTCTCTCTCTTTCTCTGTCTCTCTGTCTCTCTCTCTACTTACTGAGGCCCTCCACAATTTTGTGAGACCCAGTTTCAAAATAAAGTATAAAAAAATAGGGCCGGGGGTGTAGTGTGGAGATAGAGCGCCCCTGGGTTCAATCCCCGGTACTGCAAAAAAAAAATCTATTTGGTTAATTTATCCATATACTTTGGTGTTTAATTTTTTAAAACCACTTATTTTTAAAGGACTTTGAGTGTTCTCATCATAAAGCAATAAATGTTTGAGGAGATAGTTATGTTGACCACAATGTATACATGCATTAAAACACCACATGGTATCCTACAAATATGTACAAGTTTCATGTTTTTATGTATCCCATACAGAATAAATGAAAAATAAAAATAAAACCCCACATATTTAAAACATGAAAATATATCTTGAGTTTAGATTTACATTGAGATATTCAAGCATTATATCCAAATTTTTTTTCTTTAAATCTGAATGCAGGCTCTCTCTTAAAATACAAGTTCATAAATTCTATTTTATTCATGTGTTCTTAAATAGATGCTTTAAAATTATTGAGTTTTCAATGGCGCACTTTTTCATTCATTTCCTTTTTTTTTTTTTTTTTGCGGTACCGGGGATTGAACCCAGGGGCGTTCTACCTCCGTGCTACACCCCGGCCCTATTTTTTAGACTTTATTTTGAAACTGGGTCTCACGAGGTTGCGGAGGGCCTCACTAAGTAGAGAGAGAGAGAGAGAGAGACAGGGGGAGGAAGAGAGAGAGAGAGAGAGAGAGCTGAGGCTGGCCGCGAACCCGGATCCTCCAGTCTCCGCCTCCCAAAGTACTGGGATTACAAGCGTGCGCCACCACGCCCAGCCCATTCATTTCCTTTTTAAGACCTTATCTCCACCTCATATTTTATAAATCAAAGATTAATCTGGTATATCTCCTAATGAGCTTCAGTAACATTATGTAGTATTCAAAACTTATTAACATATATGTGCCATCTGTTCCAAATTTAAATATCACACATGAGACTTCTAAACTTTTTCATTTTTTTTCTTTTTCTAGAATTTTCTTCATGTTCTCATAATTGCCTAAATATAATGCAAGAATTTCATTTTTCACATCTGAGCCATAATCTAAGTGGAAGTTATAATTAATGTGGGATAAGGTGAATGCATGGTGCAGTGAATAGAGCAGCAGAGATTGGGGTCAGGCAGAACTGAAGTGAGACTCTTGCATGTCACTTGCAGTTGTATGATGTTATGGTTAGATATAACATGTCCCTTGAAGAGCTCATGTGTTAATGTTCACAGTTGATATAATTAAGTCATGAGGGTTGTAATCTCATCAGTAGATAAATCCATTGTAATGGATTTACTGGGTAGTAACCTAGGCCTGTGGGGTGTGGCTTTAGGGGGTGTAATTTTGTCTTTGGATCCTCTGCTTGTTTGCTCTCTTGCTTCTGCCTCCCTGATGTTAGAGTAGAGACCTTTCTCTCTCCCTCTCTCTGCTTTCTGCCACCATGCCCTGAGCTCCACAGACCTGGACTTATATAGACTGAACTCTGGAATCTCCAAAAAACAAAACAAAATAAAAAAAAAAACTGGGACAAATAAATCTTCCTCCAACTTTTTGGTCAGTTATTTTGGATTATGACAATGAGAATACTGACCAAGACATATGACATATTTATACATATGCACATACTCACTATATTTAATGGTATTCAAGTTACATGTCATTCATGATCAGATAAAGTTATTTTATCTATTTCACAACATTTACAATGAGGAAAAAACTATTGGCAAGATTACTGTGAGGTTTAATATTAATGAATGAAATATTAATAATAGCATTATTGTTATAGCAGGCAATTTAAATATTTTATGCCTTAACTTTTTTTCTTATAACAAATCAATGAGGTAAATAACAATTATTTATAGTTTATAGATGACCAAACTTAAGCAAAGAGAAGTAAATAACTGCCCAATGGGATATAGCTCATAAGTGACAAAGGGAATTCTAAACCAGACAACCTGGATCCCAAGTTCCAATTAGCTCATTGTCTCTAGATTGAAGAGGAAAATATTTCTCAGTGCATGATTTCTTAGTGCTTTATTCACTTTTCATAGTTTGGTAGCTAAAATTATTTAAATTATTCATGAAGAAGGACAAATAATAATTTAAATTCAGCATCATAAAAATGTAGGTTCTATAATAAAAACTATTTACCTTCTAAAAATGACTTTAATACAAAACTTGCGATGGTTTTAATTAGCTTTTCTGTTATATAACTTTTATGTTTCCAAGACAATAGCAAAATAAGTGAATTTCAACCTGTAACTATAACTTTTAAATGAAATAATTTTCAGTGGAAAACTATTTTATAAAAGCAAAAATTTAAAATTAAAAGGAAGAAATTTTACAAATATAAAGTCAAGGGTCATTTTGGGGCAGAAATTCTGGCACAGAATTCTACCACCAGTATCCCCTGCCACATTGTGCTTTCATTTCTTCTAAACATTTTAATGGCATTTAAATATACTGAGAAACTGAAACAAATGAAAAACTGGATCTATGTAACAACAAGCAAAATCAAAGAAATTCATTGATTTTGTATGCATGTTTATCTGTGTTTTCTATGTTCATGACATTACAAAGATTTGCCTTGAGACCACATCCACCTCCCATATTTGGTTGATCAATTTGTGTGAATTCAACAATTATATTAGAAGTATATACCTGAAGACCATTGGTTCACATGTAAAATATTTAAAATACATAATAAATTTTAAACTCTCATTCTTCACCCCAGAGTAACCTATAACATTTATGACACTAAGAATTTCATTCTTTTTTAACATAATAACATGCAAAGCAAATAATCAACAATTTCATAATTTGAAAATCTCATATTACAGATTTCAAATTTTATTCTTTTAATAATTTTTGATGATTTTGATATCAACAGTGATGAATCTACCAATATATGAACTTAGCTTTTTGGGAACTCTTCAATAATTGTTGCATATTCTATAGTGGGTTAGCTAAAACTTACATGGTCATACCTGAAGTCATTATTACCCACAATTGCAATCTCTCCATCAAGTCACTTTCTAATATCTCTCCTTTCAACCAGAATCATTTATCTTTGGAGAAGACAATTCTTCTACTCTACTTCTGCATCAATAGAGATAAATTAATTTAGACAAAAGTAGAGAGCTTTGTCAATTCAAGTCTGCCAATCTTAAGTAGCTCTCTAGTGCTGCTCTGCAACATTACCATTTAATTCAACCATTCACTCCTTTCTCCCCCAGTACCGTTATATTTTAATCCTCTTCCTCAAACATCTTGCACTACCAAAAACTAATGGAAGGGAACTTCTTAAAATTCCCATTATTATATCTTTGTTTTAATGCTTTTATGTATAAAACTGTACCTTCTTTAGACTACTCAAGATTTATTGTAGCTATTCCCCCTTCCCAAAGCATGTGTTTGGTTTATTCAATTATTTTCATCAGCATTGATATATCTGATGATACACCCTTATGTTAAAATATAAAGAAGAAAATAAATGAAGGTTAAAAAGGTTTTGTTTTTTACCTCACAACCCCCTACTTTCTGTAATTATAGTTAAACTCTGCACAGCAGTTTCTAAATTGCTGTCACCAATAAATTCTTCCTGCTGGAATTTACCTTAAAATCAATCTTTTACACAATTATGTTCACTAAATTGTTCTAAAAAGGTCACCTCTGTTCATAATGTTGCTAAATCCAATGGTCAGCCATCATGACAAATCTTATTGAACCTAACAGAATCATTTATCACAATTGATCACTCCCTTCTTAACATAATTTCCTCATTAATTTCCATTTTGATTTAATTCTCTTACTTTTGTGTCTATTTTTTTCTGTATTTCTGTTTGTTTGTTTGTTTCTCTAGCCTCTCACTTTGACTCTCTAGCTATACTCTTACTGTAGATGCTATTATTTTTTTTAATACTTAAAACGCCAGCTCATGTGTGTGTTTCTCAAAACTTCACCACTAGTTCATACTTCTCCAATGAACAAGATACCAATAAATGCAAGTGCCCAGGGATATCTCCTCAGATTTTAGAAGAATGTCTTAACCCTAAAGTGTACTAAAGAAAACTTCTGATTTTCATCCAAAACTTGTTTTTCTGGCAGTCTTTACCAACTCAGAAATAACAATCATATTCTTCTAGTTACTAAGACCAAAATGTAGAGTGATCTTTGGAACTTATTTTCTTTTATAAAGGGAAATAACACTATTTTTGAACCTGAATATATTATTGTTCGTTGTTGTCATTCGTGTGTGTGTGTGTGTGTGTGTGTGTGTGTGTGTGTGAATATTGGCAACCGACAACCATTTCTACCTTTAACATCCCTGTCCAGTTAACTGGCAACTCTCATTAGATTACTATAACAGCTTGTAATTAGTGTCGTTCCTTCTATTCTGCATTTATAGTCTCTCTATTTAACAAAGAAACAGGAATTATCTTTATTGATAGATATCAGATCATATTAATTCTCTGTTCAAAACCACTGGATTGCTTCTCTTTTCAGTGAAAGTAAGAAACATTATCAAAATTTGGTCTGACTTCTGTTCCTGCTATTTCAGTGACCTCATGTTTTACAATATTCTGCCTTCTTTTGCTTGCTCCAGAAAAACTGGCATTCTTGTTATTTTGCAATACATCAGTTATGTTGCAGAGTTAGGTCATTTGTGCTCCTTTTATCTCTCTGGAATCCTCTTCTAGATATTTGCATGACCTGCTTTCTTATTTCCTTCTTTTTTTTTTTTTTGCGGTACCAAAGATTGAACCCAGGGGCGGTCTACCTCCGCGCTACACCCCCGGCCCTACTTTTTATGCTTTATTTTGAAACTGGTTCTCACGAAGTTGCAGAGGGCCTTACTAGGTAGAGAGAGAGAGAGAGAGAGAGAGAGAGAGAGCGCTGAGGCTGGCCGTGAACCCCGGATCCTCCGGTCTCTGCCTCCCAAAGTACTGGGATTACAAGCGTGCGACACCACGCCTGGCTCCTTTCTTATTTCCTTCTGGTTCTCCATTTTATCAGAAAAGCTCTCCTTGACTCTCTGCTACATATCAGTTATTTATTGCTCTAAACTTTATACCATTGCTAATTGCCTGGTATGTAAAAATGGATCTTGGTTTCTAAAATATTTTTCCTTGTCTAGCAAGCCTGATTTTGAGCTTTGTCAATTGATATTGCTGGAGACACGTGGAAGAAGGACAGTTTGTTTACTAGTTTTGGTGTGCCATGCTACCTACTTCCTGGTGCTGGGGTTTGTTCTGTATCTGTTCTGCTGCATGCAGAAGCATGCATGTCTACAGTGCATGCATGCAGCATCGCCACAACACCCATAAAGTAGGCAGCAAAACCCAGCAGCGAGTTACTCTCAAACTCCACTAAGGTGACTCTGCTGTTCAGGGACTCTTGTGAGAAATCTCTGAATGAACAACTTCCTCCCAAATCCAACAGGGACTGGATCTCAATCCTAGATGGGTTAGGGAAGGCCTCTGCATTGTCTTTTTGTTTCAGCCCTGGGCTGCTCCTTACATGTACGATCTCTAATTTTTTAGCATTTCATTTACTTCAAACTAGCCAATTCCTCACTACTTCAATACCCTTTTATAGTTTATAATTCTTTATGTTGTACTTTCCCTATTCAAATTACAGTGTTATTTCTTTCTTCTAATCTCAGACCTTTTTAGAACACATCATACAACATATCAATCTCAGTCCATATGATTATATTTATATAAAATCAACTTCCTCTGCCACATTTGCCTCTAAGACAATTTTCCCTGCTACATTTCCCTCAGAAACAATGGCCATCATCTGACGTTCTATATATGTTTATTACCTACCTTCCCCCACATATAATCAGTAGTTATTGAAGAAGAAAAATCAGAATGCAGATGTCAAGGTCCCTGATTCTTACTATAGCTTTTTGGCTTTAATTGTTACACTTACTCTACCTAGAATGGTGCCCAATAGTTAATAGGGAAGAATGAATGAACACTGTGCAAGAATGACACTTGGAAAAATATGAAAATCTGATACATCATAATCTCACTCTGATGGGTGTTAATGATCAGGATGATTGCACAAATGTTGTGTAATATTTATAAATCTAGTTTTGTTAAATATTACATATGGACTACTAAGATTTTTCTTAGTATATAACAAGATGATTACTGTGAATTGAGAATAATTTTATTGTTTTGCTTAGTAAGTGCCATTAATTAACAGAAGTTGAAAAAGACTGAAAAAGTAATCTCTTGATAGAAACAAATTTATCCTACAGAATATCTGAAATATCAACTTTAATTTTTTAAATTAGAAAGCAGACAACATGCTGGGAGTGGTGGCGTATGCTTTGTAATCCCAGTACTTGGGAGGCTGAGATGGGAGGATCGCAGGTTCGCGGCCAACCTCAGTTACTTAGTGAGGCCCTCTGCAACTTAGTGAGACCCTGTTTCAAAATAAAGAATAAAAAAATAGGGCTGTGGGTATAGCTGGGAGGTAGAATGCCCCTGGGTTCCATCCCCAGTTCCACACACACACACACACACACACACACACACACACACACACAAAATAACAGACAACATAAATTTGTTAAATTATTCCTTTTTCACAGATTGGTGCTGACTTTAATTACAAGAAAGAGCTAATTGAAAAACAATTTTTAATGGTCACTATAATTTTATATCCAGTTATATTAATTTTTTCAAGTTTGTAAAAAGGTTTGTTTTAGTGAGATTTTCAAATAAGATGATAGACAAACTTCATTGGCAGTTTCAAACTCTTAGTGGCTGGTACTGGAAGAAAAATATTCTTAATTCTCTATTCACGTTTTACCATATCTATCATGGATATGAGGACACCCTTTTATCACCTGTATTTGTTATACTACATTTAACATAGTCATATAAATAAACAGTTTATTATAGACAAAGTCTTCTTTTTTTGTGTGTGTGGTACCAGGGATTGAGCCCAGGGGCGTTCTACCTCCGCGCTACACCCCCGGCCCTATTTTTTTATGCTTTATTTTGAAACAGGGTCTCACGAAGTTGTGGAGTGCCTGACTAGGTAGGGAGAGAGAGAGAGAGAGAGAGAGAGAGAGGAGAGAGGAGAGAGATCGCGCGCACATGCGTGCACTGAGGTTGGATGCGAACCCGGATCCTCCGGTCTCCGCCTCCCAAAGTACTGGGATTATAAGCGTGCGCCACCACGCCCAGCTCATAGACAAAGTCTTCTAAAATATAAATTAAAATTCAGTTAAATAACAGCTATTTTATTTTCAATACCATCCAGATTTTAAAAAAATAAATTATTTTGATTTTGTCTATATAATACCAAAACATCTGACTTTTTGAAATCCTAGATTATTAAGTTTTAGGATCTTTCCTCCATTAGGTAATATGTAGAAACAAATTGAGAAGTTAGTTGTCTTAAGGATTTATAGTGTAGGTCTATGCACAGCACTAATGAGCTGAATCATCCCACAAGAATATATAAATGCATGTTTATTTCTGACACTTCTGGTTTATAGAATTCAAGTCAGAAGTTTAAAAACAAATTAACTTTCAAAGCTTCAAAGGCAGAATAACATTCATTTTCACTTTCTTGAAGATGCATCCATAGTAATTGAAGAAGAAAATGGTAATGCAGGTGTCAAGGCCCCTGAGCAGTAAGGACTCAGCAGACTACTTAGTGGAAAAAAGACTATGGGGTCAGAGCTTTAATAACTCACACATATCTGGTTTTAATTAGTCTTTGGCAGATTGGATGACCTCTATGAAGCACTCAAAGAATAGTTCCATGTTGTGAGGCCATTCAAGAGTGCCTATGAGTAACATACCACTGCCTCTTTTGCTAGAAAAACACATGCATTCCAGGACGTACAGGTAAAAACCCAATTAATCTCTGCCCTTGGTATGCATAGGCCTTAGCCAACAAGTTCAAGTTCAGTTTGCCCTAAGAAAACAATCTATATTTTCATTAATGCAGTTTATATTTCAGTACCAATGTTTTTAAACTAGGGATTAGATACTAGGCAAGTTCCCTACCACTGAGCTCTATACCCAGAACTTAAGTTTTAATTTATAAATTGCTTTCCCAATACATGTCAATTTGGTAATTTTTAAAAAGATTTTCTCTTGCTACGGGATTAAAAAATAATTTTTAATTTTATATGATATTGCTTTTTTAATATTATTGAACTTACATAATATACATTTGGACTTCAATATGTGTGGAATGATTTTTGTAAAAATTTTGCGGTACTGTATCAATTTTATGCATTTTTAAAAACTAATAGATTATAATTATGGCCTTTATCAAGCCCACATTCAATTTAATGATAAAACCCTTTCCCCAAACAAAAGTTGTGCAAATAAAAAGCAGAGAACATACAAAAATAATATAAACAAAAGAAAAACAGAAAAATAAATTACTGTAAATATCTCTTTTGCTAAAACTTCTTTGTATGTACTTTCCAATATTTTCTCTCAGACTCTATAGCATAAGGAAAACTTTTGAAGGTGCCATAAATGTCATATAAAATATAAAAATGCCTTCTCTAAAATACTTAAAAATAAGTGTGTGCTTCTAGAATAGCTCACTGTTTTCTGAATAGATACTTTAATTAGGTGGCTGTACAACTCTTCAGTTTTATCTCCACATGTAGCTTGGGGCTTCAAGAGGTATGCCTACTGATTTTTTCTTTATAGTACATTCTGCCCTCTTTAATTTGTTTTCACAGACATGAACTGCAAAAGGAAGAACATTTTATAAAGAAATAGGTATTTCTGTGAATATCTGAGAAAGAGCAAAAGAAGAAAAAGCACAAGTCTTCAGCAAACATTAAGGTCAAGCCCTTTATTGCTAATACTGAATGCTCACATGATGTTATCTGCTCTCTGATGTCTCCTACTCTATTTGCTATGTAATGGCATTAATATCACACATCTCTGCCTGTCTTTTATAATAATCCCTTTGTCTCTGAATTGAAAAATTAACACTGTCATTTTAATCTAAAAAGTGCCACACATCAAGTTTCATGTCACATGCCTGACTATACATCGTAGGAACATTTCTTTTGACAATGTATGCCAAGTGACTATTGGGTTATATATAAATATATGTTTTTTCTGTATTAGAAATGTCATCTGTCATTAAAGATGACATAAATGATGCTTTATATGCATATATGTATATATTTTTATCAGATCATATCAGATTGATCTGAATTACAAAATAAATAACAAATGAGCACCAATTACAAAACCCAAAAAAATATTAGATATTTTGTGAATATACAAACTTTACATCTTATGTCTACTTGGGACATGGTTCTACATTTTTTTTTTTTTTGCAGTACCAGGGATTGAATGCAG
Source organism: Glis glis (assembly GCA_004027185.1). Lineage (NCBI taxonomy): Eukaryota > Metazoa > Chordata > Mammalia > Rodentia > Gliridae > Glis > Glis glis. The sequence goes on from PVJS01016920.1 coordinate 17,217, forward strand.
GGGCGTTCTACCTCCGCGCTACGCCCCCGGCCCTATTTTTTATGCTTTATTTTGAAACCGGGTGTCACAAAGTTGCGGAGGGCCTCACTAAGGAGAGAAAGAGAGAGAGAGAGAGAGAGAGACAGGGAGAGAGAGACAGGGAGAGAGCTGAGGCTGGCCGCGAACCCGGATCCTCCGGTCTCCGCCTCCCAAAGTACTGGGATTACAAGCGTGTGCCACCACGCCCGGCCTTGGTTCTACATTTTAAAGAGGTATTTTGGGACTATACAAACTCTACATCCAAGTATACTTAGGACATGGGTCTACATTTTGGAGAAGTAAAAAATAAATCAGTAAAAATAGATGATGGTTCATAACAAAAACATGAATAATTTATATGACTATTTTGATTAATAGAAGTTCAGTGACAAGGGGGATTTTAATTTAACTAAATGGTTAGAGTGATTCTTTAAAGGAAGATAAATAAGGACCAGCATAGATTTACAAAGTCAGCAATACTGTTCCCATAGGGTGGGGGACACTGGAACTATCCTGAGGCATGATGTTATCCTCAGGTTCAATTACAGACCACTGAATAAAAACAAGGGGTGGTGGAAGCAGTAGAGAGGTGCTGAGTTTTTTTTTCTGAAAAGGGGGCATAAGTAAATAAGTTTGGGAGCCTATTGAGTAGAACTTGGCAAAGGTCAAGAAGAACAAAAGATAACCTGGAAGAATTGACCAACAAGAATTTGGCCATCCATTTTTTGTAGGAGGTATGTCTGGGTATAAGACCACTGCATGCACTTATAAAAACATTCCCCCTAGCCCTCATAGGTTTTCAAAGTGAATTATATAGGCCCCTTTGGTGGGTGCACTAGAATGAAATATAGACATGTAAAAGAACTCAAATTTATTTATGAGTCTTTTGAGATGCTTATAACTAATAATGTTGGTAATGATAATATTCAAATAATGAGGAGGACATGAATTAGGAATAATGGAAGAAGAAAAGATATTAAAGAAAAGAAGTTTTGAAGGAAAAGGAAGAAAAAATAAGGACCACAATCACAATGAATAGCACATCCTGATATAGCTCTACATGAATGATTATTCTTCCAAAAGTCCTATGAAGACAATTCCTCAAGTATTCTTATTTTATAAAAGAATTAAGTAAATAGTATTTTAAAGTAATTTATATGCGTTAAAATTTCTGAAACAGAATGTGTGTCTGATTCTACAAGTCTTACCCTTAGCAATTATATTATGCATTTATTTGCAGAATGGAATGATATGTTCAGACAAAAATATACCTCACATAATTTTTACTGGTCACCTAAATATAAAACAAATGGGAAGCCACAGAAATAAAAGAACAAATAAACCAACCCCTTCTTCTATGCAACAAGAATCTAAACAAAATGAAAGAATAGAAAATATTTTTACAGAAACAAAATAAGAGATGTGATTTAAAAGTAAATGAATACCAGAGAAGATTGATCTTTATAATATATTTAGACAAAGCAGAAAGCTAGATTATAAAAATATATTATCACTAAGTGTGATAAATACCGTTCTTTTTATTAAAAACATTCAAGAAGGTGGAGGTGCTACTATCACTAGGGATTAGATCAAACTGGAAAGTAAAATTTCTTGAAATAAAAAGAGAAAATAATTGTCACAATTGGGGCTTTGATGAAAGCACTTGCTCCAAAATATTGAACATCTTACATATCAAAATATGGAAATGACATAATTTTGTTTTTCTTTATAGCTGAGTAAAATTTCATTGTGTGTATATAGCACATTTTCTTTATCCATTAATCTGTTGATGGACACTTAGGCTGGTTCTATAGGTTGGATATTGTGAATTGAGCTGCTACAAACATAGGTAGGCATGTATCACTATAATATTCTAATGTTAATTCTTTTGGAAAGATACCGAGCAGTGGTATGGCTGGATCATATGGTGATTCTATTGCTAGTCTTTTGAGGAACCTCCATATTGATCCCCATAGTGGTTGTACTAATTGATAATTTCACCAACAATATATGAGATCTCTTATTTCCCCACATCCTTGTGAGCATTTATTATTGTTTGTATTCCTGATGACTTCCATTCTAACTGGAGTTAGATGGAATCCAAGTGTAGTTTTGATTTGCATTTCCCTGACTGGTAATGATGTTGAACATTTTTTCATATGTTTTTTGGCCATTCATATTTCTTCTTTGAGAAGTGTCTATTCAGTTCAATGGCTCAGTTTTTAAATAGGCTTATTTGGTATTTTGGTACTAATTTTCTTGAGTTTTTAATATAGTCTAGATATTAGTCCTCTACCAGAAGAGTAGCTGGCAAATATTTTCTCCCATTCGGTAGGCTTTTTCATCAGACTCTTGATTGTATATCATTTGCAGGAAAGTGGATGAAATTAGATAATATTATGCTGAGACCAGCCAGTCTCAGAAAGTCCACGCTTGTATGTTTTCTCTCATATGTGGAAGCTAGAACAAAAATAAAAAATAGAAGGGACTTCAGCCAAATAAAGACAGAATAATGGAAGGGGATTTGGGGAGAGAGATGGGAAAGGGAAAAAATGAGTCTTGAAGAAGGGAACAATTCAAATAAGGTTATATTCAACCACGAAGGCATCATTACCAATCTCACCAGTATGTATGGGGAGGGAGGAAGAGGGGTCGGGGTGGGATACAGAGGGAAATAAGCCAAACGATCTGTGCACGTATATGTGTCACTTTGAATTTTACTATGATATATAATTGCAATGCACCAAAAAAGTATAAAAATGTGGAAAGATGAAAAGTATCTACGTAGGACAAAAATAAATAAGCATAATGGGATTAAAATGTTATTAATTTTGGGAAAATAATATTTAACACAGCTAAGGTAGTTGACTCAAATTTCAAGAAAAAACAAGGAGATTTTCAGATATCTATACTGATAATTATTTTATTCCTATGTTATTGATATATTAAATAACTTAAGAAGTAATATAGCTTCCAATTTATAACATTTTACCTTACATTGTAAATGAATAGGTGAGAGAAATTGATAGATTGATTTTATTAAAACAAATAACATTATAAATATTTCTTTCATTTCAAAATATAACAGAATATGATACTAAAACAAATTTTTGAATTGGTCTTACCATAATTAATTTAGATATCAGGTAGTATCTAGAGTGTTACACAAGATGAGGAAAACAATTATGAATGCATATAAAATATATAGTTCACAACTTTTTAACATATTGATAAAATCCTTTTATTAAAACAATTTAACTGGCATATTAGGATACTTTAATAAGGCTATTTAAACCTACCACCAATCTTAGCATTTTTATTCTTATAGACTGAAAAGACAGCATGGTGAAGGTCATTTATTCTTGTAAACTATTATATTATTCATTGAAGCTAATTTTTTCCATTCTTCCAAAATTTCTGTAATCGATACTGATATAGAAGATAAAGAAGCAGAAAAATCCTATTGGGTAAAATTCCTTTTACCATGATTTTGAAAAACATTCCTCCCCATATTTTGCAGTTGTAAATGTGGAGTCTATTATGGTATGTTTCTATTATAGGAAAATTTTAAATATATTAAAAGATATTTAAAATATACTGTTATTTAATTTATTTTCCTTCAAACAGGTACCATAACTTTATATCCTAAGATATATTTCTTCAATATTGTCTATGTTCCTCTTCCTCACCTAAAATCTATTCTCTCTGAGAAATGGGAATTTGTTTTGTTTGTTGCTGTAACCAATAAACTTTTGATGCACATTTATACATAAATTAAATTTGATATATAATTGATTTCTAATGATCATGGTTATAAATAATGCTATAGCTAGAATTATTTTCTAAAACTTTATTATAAAAATTTTGATTGTTTTCTCAGGATGAATTTATGAGTGTTCTAGTGTAAAAACACTAGAACAAAAATAGGACACAAATAGGATGTCAGCCAAATGAGGAGAGTATCCAGTAGAACAGTGGAAGAAGATTGGGGGAAGGAGATGGGGAAGGGAAAAACGAGGCTTGAAGAAGGGAACAGTTCAAATAATTTTATGTCTATACATGAAGGTATCACTACCAATCTCCCTAACATGTACTGGGAGGGAGGAAGTGGGAGTGGGGTGGGATATGAGGGAAATACACCAAGTGATATGTGCAGGTATTAATGTATCACTTGGAATCTCGCCATGATTTATAAGTACAATGTCCTGATAAAAGTATTAAAAAAATAAGAGGGATGATGGACTTCAAAAAACAGAACTTTGCAAACAAAACCTTTTCTTCTGATAAGAGATTTACAATCTATATAAAAAGTAAATAAAAGCTGGGTGTAGTGGTGCATGCCTGTAATCCTAGGCCTCTGGATGCTGAGATAGGAGGATTGCAGGTTCAAGGCTAGTGCATGGTAATTTAGTGAGACCCTATTTCAAATTAAAAAGATTTGGAGTGTAGATCAGAGGTAGAAATCCCCTGAGTTCAATCCCCAGTACCACAGAAAAAGTAAATAAATGATAATCTATCTCTCTTTCTGTTCTTATTGGATATCATGTCAAAGAAGATGAATTTTTAGGAAATCAGTTACTCATTGTTCCTTTGTGTTTTGCATAATGTGTTTCTCTTACTGTCTACTTGCAAGACGATAAATGACTAGCAATATACAAACACTGAAAATAGCACATGAAGAGACTTTGATAGAAAGTCAAGGGAACGTAGAAGACAGTAGAGAAAAAAAAACAGAGAAAGCAAATTAACTTCTAAACCACTGAGTTTGAAATGGTCTAACTGAATGAATCCTAGCGACTCACAGGAGTAGTGTGCCAATATCTGCAAGCATATTGTGAAGGTGCAGGTGTCAGATTTGCAGTCATAATTCATTCAGTCCAGAGTGCATTCGATATGAAATGTTCATTTTTTCCTTGCCCCCACAACAGAATCGATGTATACCTAATATTCATAACCCAAGATTAGGGATTATTGGACTATCAAACAAGATCATATAAAAGTATTCTCTTATCTTCTCAGATTACAAATTCCATTCATCTGTATTTGATTACTGATTAAAAATCAAATGATTATTTTATACAAAGAAAGAGAACAAGGCTTCCTCAAAGTTCAGAACATAATTCCTTCCTTCGGTGCAAATGGTTCATTCAAATCGCGTGTCCAGTCCTGGACTCATGACAGTGAACATGTTGGTTTAGTCTACTCAGAACCTGGACCTATATATGAGTGGATTACTATAGGAAGGAAGAAGTGGGCAATAGATAAGCTGGATAAGTGGATGTCGGATAAGCAATCTTCTCCCACTTTAGTCACCCTGGGCTTGAGGAGCCCTTTGATTCCACCGTATTTCTTATGACTCCTCAATAAGAGATTCCCTCTCCAGAAATGTGGTGTAAATATCACTTGTTCAAAAAAATTTTTTTATTTAAAATGTCTCTCCAAGACAATATTACTGTTTTATAAGACCTCATGATTTTACTTATTAGAGGCATGATTTAAAATGTTGCAATTATGTGTTTAATGTGTTCTTACATTCACTATATGATAAGCCTCAAGATAGTACACACTTTGCCTTTTGTTGTTCACTACTATATCCCCATCTTTTTAGATTAGGACTTAGTATTTATCAAATATCTGTTAAATGAGCAAAGTGAAAATAAGACTAAATGTATTCAGTGACTGATTTTGTACGTAGTGTGCAGCCATATGTAATTTATCTATTGCCACATAGTACTTTTTATCAAACTAGCTCCAAAGGTAGCTCAAGACAACTATTTGTTCTTACAGTTCTGTGGGTCAGTGAGTTAGGGTTGAACATAAGTACTTCAGACTATGACATCTATGTGATTCTTATGTAGGCTGAGAGATTCCTTGATCGATTGGGGGTACACTACTACAGAGTCTGAAGCCCAGCCTGCCGGGATAGAACCTACTTACTTAGGCTGCTCTTTTGGCCATGTGTCATAAATGCAAAAGATGAAGATCCATTTGAATGAACACATATAAAACTATTGCTTTAGTGCATGTCTATTTGTGCCCCATTGGCTAAAGAAAGACACATGACCAAGCCAAATCCAAAAGGTGGAAGAAAATACCCCATTTGTTTTTGGAAGAAACTGGGAAGTCATATGTTAAAAGAAGTGTGGAAATGGGGTGAATCCAAGAATTGGAGCAAAAATATTCAATCTATCACTATTCTATATCCAATTAATATTATCTCTATATTATATAGGTTCTTGGTTGCCTTTCTATCTTCCATAATCATATACATCCTATCTAGTTTAAACAGAAAAAGATATATGGAAGTTATTGGGGGAGCTTCTGGATTTCTGGGAAATTCAGGGATTCAAGCATGGGTATTATATACAGTTTGGGACAACAGAATCTGGAAAAAATACCCCGGTCTTTTCTTACAAAAATCTCACCGTTCAATTCCTGGCAATGAAATATATGTGTATTTCCATTTTATAATACTCTTCTGACTCCTGGATATGTGATTTATACAACTGTTTCTGGACATTTTTACTAATGTGTCCTAGTCAGTCAGGAGTGGTGGCACACACCCATAATCCCAGTGCTTGGGAGGCTGAGACAGGAGGATCACAGATTTGAGACCAGCCTCAGCAACTCAGGAAGACTCTCAGCAACCTAGCAAGACCCTGTTTCAAAAAAAAAAATAAAAAAGTAGTTGGGGTGTAGCTTGGAGGTAGAATGCCCCAGGGTTCGATCCCCACTACCACCACCACCACCACCACCACTACTACTACTACTACTACTACTAATAATAATAATAATGTGCCCTAATAGCATGATACATTTAGCTATCTTGCAAATCATACCCAAGATTTTAATGAATGGTCCCACTTTCTATTTGTTTGCCTTGTTCAGGAACCTGTGACTTAATAAAGATCCCTTTTCTCTTATTTCCCAGGCCAATCACCAACCTTATTACTTCTGCCTCATTTCAGGTTGCCCTGCTTCTATCTAGATTCTGTTGACTCTGCTTAATCACATTTTTCGCATTCAGCCTATGGGATTTGTCTCTACATCATCTCTTCTTCCTCGCTTAGATCTTGTTATGCTGCAATTCACCCTTCACATTGCTGCTGACGTCATCTATTTGAAATACGTATCTGAACACATGCTGATCTTGTAGTCTCATCTATTCAATGGCTCCCTCGATACTTTGGATGGTTTCTAAGTTAATGATCATTGCACATTAAATCCTTTAATATCTTTATTTGCCAACCAATTTAGTATCAGCTTTTAATTTCTTCTTCTTCCACATTGTCCACACACATGTGCAGGTGCACACACGCACATATATATTTTGCCCTAGCAGCACTGAACTGCTTCAGTTACTCCACACATTTGCATGTTTGACCATCTGCTTTGTTAACCTAGTTGTACGATGCAAAGAGTACTATGTGTGAAAAACTCCCTAACTCTTCCACGGAGATTTAGACACCCCTTCATTTGTAATAACAGTCTCCTGTTCATGTATTCAGAATAGACTGTTAAAGTGTATGAATTTTGATACATTTCTAGCTTATTAAGACACTATGATGTCTTAAATGCAGGAACCATGCTATTTTCTCTCTCTTTTCTAGAACCTTGCAAAGTATCTGGAAGATACAAAGGTCTCAGTAATAATTTATTGAATAAGGAACTAAATGTATCTTAGATATAATATTATATTCTACATTTAATGCAGTTTCCTTTATATATATATATATATATATATATATATATATATATATATGTTTGCTTATAAATATTTTGAGCAATTTTGTGATCAATTTTAACTTTTTTATGCTGAGAGCTTCATGTTTTTTAGGTAAATTTGGTTAAATTTGTTCATGCATAGCCAGGCGTGGTGCCACACACTTGTAATCACAGTACTTGGGAGGCAGAGACCAGAGGATCCGGGTTCGTGCCCGGCCTCAGCTACTTAGTGAGGCCCTCCGCAACTTCGTGAGACCCATTTTCAAAATAAAGGATAAAAAATAGGGCCAGGTGTGTAGCTCGGAGGTAGAACGCCCCTGGGTTCAATACCCGGTACCTCAAAAAAAAAAAAGAAAAAAATTTGTTCATGCATCAATTCTTGATATGCATATATCATACTAATAAATTTATGCATTCTCACAGAGTTCTTTAGCAAGGACAGTGTTTACATTTCTGCTCAGCTAACTATTCTCAATCCATTGGATAGTAAATCTAGTAGTTTATTTTAATAAATCACTTAGTATAAATTCTGACATAAATTCATAAGACAGCCACAGGAATGTCATGTTTGTTTGTTTTTAACATGGCTTTTACTGTAATCTGGTGTATTTATGGTGCCATTGGACTAATAACCTGAACTATGCATTGCTGAAAGTTTAGAAATCTACTTAAGTATGTCGTTGGTTGAGATGTTTTTGAAACTAATGGATAAGAACAGCATAATATTTGAGGATTATGAGCAACTTGATCACTGGCAAAAAATAAATACATTTCAAGGTCAAATTTGATATTGAAAAGTTTTTTAAGATTACAAAGAAATTTATTTTTATATTTTATAAATGAGTGACTAAATAGCAAAATAGGGAGATAAAGAAATTGTGTGTGTGTATGTGTGTGTGTGTGTGTGTGTGTGTGTGTGTTTATGTGTATGTAGCAAACCTGTGAAATAAGCAAAACCAACTGATGAATTCAGGTAAAGAAATATATTAAGTGAAAATGTACTACTATAAGTAAACTCTAATTTTATAAGCAGATTAGTATCATGTAATAATAGGCAATAAAAGTGCTTTTCTCCTAGTATAGGTCCTATAAAATTTATCCAATGAGAATAATCAAGTTGTACTATATTTTTTAAATACTCAAGTTTATATAAAGGCATTTTATTTTGTTAAAGGTAACCAGTCAGGTCAGGTGTGTTGGCACACATCTCTAATCTCAGTACTTGGGAGGCCAAGACAGCAACTTAAAAAGGCTCTCAGCAACCTAGGGAGACTCTGTTCCAGATTTTTTTTTAAAGGGATAGGGATGTAGCTCAGAGGTAGAATGCCCTTTAATCCTCAGTACCAAAAAGAAAGAAAAAAAGATGACCAAACACACAGATTTTTTGGTATAAATTAACATTTATTTTCAAAATAATGTCATCCATTCTACCATACATAAATTTTCTAAAAGAATTCATTTATAAGTTAGAAAAATCCACATAATTATAGAAAAACAATCTTTAATTATACTATTTTAGAATCTAGTCTAGCTTCCTAACTTCCCCTCTGTAAGATTATGGAGAACCTTCTGAAGAGTTTCCTGGGAGTAGTACAGAACTAAACAGGCAGGCCTATTTGCTTAGCTGGACAAATAAAAGAGCTCTTTCATTTAAAAAAATATGTTTAAATATTTTTCTTCTATGTGCACATATGACTTCCCATGTACCACAAAGTTAAGAACAAGGAAATAAGGAAATCACTCTGACCATTCAACAGACTTTAAATTATTATGAGCATATGAAACTTCTAAAATATTGGATAATTTATTCAAAATTGAAAAATATACTTTAGTCTTCACATCTCTATCCTTCTCTGAGTAAATTCATCCATATATAATTTTGACTTTTTGTATAAGTTTAATGATGTTATTATCAATGAAAGGGCTAAGATCTTACCCTAGTTGCAAACATATTAGCCTGCCACAGGTTCATAGATGCCATCTTAATAGACAAGACTGGGGTTGGGTCACAGGACAGCTTGTTATTCACAGCTATAGCAGTAGACAAAGTGTCAGTATTTTTGTTGGTTCTACAAGCTAAAATTCTCAGTGTAATGACAGAAAGATAAACCAGCAGAGAGTGAGATGTATTACAAGTCAGGACCTCTGAGTTTACAGAGCCTGAATGTTTTATAATGGGCATATCTAACCTTTGTTCTAATCTTTATTATAGTGTATAACCAGCATGCTTGCTCTTTGTTCTGGAGGGAGAGACAATCTCCAGCAGGGATGTTTCTTACACAAACATTTTTGAAAAGGTAATCTGGAAAAACAGCAGCCACTTCCTCAACTCTCAAGACAAGAAAATATGCAGACACCTGTACATAATTGTCTCACGACACATAGTTGCATTTTCTATTAAATAGTCTATAATGATGAAATAGTCTTGCAATTAAATTAATAGTGCTATAATTTTAATTTGAAGAAAAATGCTGAGCAATAGATACTGCTGCCATCACGCATGGAGGTTGGACTCCAGTTCCCTCAGTCTTCCAATTCTCCAGGGAGTTTCCAGGCCTTTCCACTTGGACTGGGCTGCATCATTGGTCCCTTGTGTTCTGAAGCTCTAGCTTCCTGGACGGAGCAGCTACTGGTTCCTCTGGTTCTCGGTCATGCAGACAGCCATTTTGGGGCTAGCCAGCCTATGACCATGTAAGCCAGTCTAATAAATCCACTTTTATAATAAATACATCCTGTTGGTTCTATTCCTCTAAAAAACCCTGACTAATATACTTCTACTACCGTTCCTCTGTCAACATGCCTCTTTGAATACTACAGTGGTAATTTGACATCTTAATAAAAATAAGATGGAAGGGACAGAAGAAATGATGTTGGATACTTTTATATAAGCCACTTTTAAAAAGCTTGATTGAGGAGTATTGACATAAAACAAACTGCACGTAGTAGAGTGAACAACTTAATGTGTTCTGTTGTATGTGCACAGCTGTGAAACTCACTGCAATGAAAACAGCAAATGATTCATGGCTGCAGCACAGTGTAGGTATACTTTTATGTTTTTAGAAAGTCAGTAAAGCTGTCTTTAAAAGCTATTATACAAAGAAAGAAAACAAAAAGAAAGAAAAAAGCTATTATACAATTTTACATTCCTACAATGATATAGGAGAGTTCCAATTTCTCTATTTTGTTACCAATACTTATTATTGGCAGTCTTTTTAAGCCTGGTCATTCTAATAAGCGTCTGCCTTTATACCTCATTGGAGATTTAATTCAGGATCTAAAGCAGCAAGTGTATTGTGTGTGTGTGTGTGTGTGTGTGTGTGTGTGTGTATGTGTGTGTGTGTGTGAGAGAGAGGGAGAGAGAGAGTGCAAAATCTGCATAGATGTTTACTATACTATTTTTTAATAAAGAAACACATCTTGGTTTCATTTGCTTTAGATTTTTGTTTTATGTTTCATTGATTTCTTCTCTTACATTTAATATTTATTTCTCTCTTTTCACCTACTTTGTATTTATTTCTCTCTTTTCACCTACTTTGACTTAGTATGATCTATTTTACCAGTTTCTCATTTTGAAACTGGCAATATTAATGTGAGACTTTTCAACATGTATTATATAGGTATTCAAAATGTGATTTTCCTTTTAACTTTTAAATTGACACATAAAACTTTTACATATTAATAGGGTACCATATGATGAATATACTGGTGTGTATTCTATAATATTCAAATGAAAACAAGTATATCTTCTAAATTTGTCTTTGATCCATGTGTTATTAAGAATTTGGTTTCTGAATACATGTCGATTGTATGAATTTTCTTTTATCCATTTCTAATTTAATTATGTTGCATTTGGAGAATATACTTTTAATGACACAAATACTTTTAATATTTTTAGACTTTTGTGTGTCAGAATACAGTGTGTTAAATTTTCCTCTCTTTATTTCAGCATTTTCAACAACAAAAAAAGTTACACAATTCTTATTTGGGGAATTCTATAAATAACGTGTCTCCTTTCTCTGCCTATTTTGTATAACTATCTAGAGTACTATATTTGGAAAATTTAATTGTGATGTTCTTTGTAGTTTCCTTCATTTTTTAAAATTTAATCCTTGAATTTGTTGACCTTCTTGGATCTTAGTATGTACAGTTTCCATCACATGAGGAGAGAGATTTCAGACATCATTTCGTCAAATACATTTCTTACCCTTTAGAACTCACTGCTCCTTTTAGAAATGCGAATTTACTAGTTTGCTTAAAGGTATCTCGTAAATCAATATATTCATGATCATTTTCTCTTTTCTCACCATGTTTATTTTGGAGAGTTTCTTTTGCTATGTTTTCATGTTCACTAATCTTTTATACAATGTTTAATATTTGTTTAAACACACTCAACATGTATTCATCTTGGGCATTTTAATTTACACCTAGAAGTTTGAAAGTTTGATTTACATTGCTTTGTATGTTCCCTGTTTCCACTTCCCTTTAAACACATATAATATAGCTAAAATAACCTTTAATATCTATTCCAACTATTTTAAATATTTCATCCATTATTTTTCATTGGTTCTCTGATATTATAAGTTTTCCATAGTCGAGTGCTTGATATATTTATTTCTATAAATATTCCTTGCAATTCATTTTGAGATTTATTAAAATTCCTTGGAACATTTTTAATCTTCTGGGTTTTTTCTTAGGCTTTGTAACTTCTGCAGTGTTCTGTCAATACTGAGGCAATACCCTTCTGTGAACAATATTCCATATTTCATAACAATATCCCATATTTCATAACTCTTGAGATTTCCAAGTCTGGATAATGAGATAACTTGCTATTCCAGGCTATCTCTGGAATTCACTCTCTCAACATCTCTCTTTTTCTGGTACTCTGACCTATGAACTCTAGTCTGGGTCTCCCTGAACCCTCAGTCATAACTTCTCAACTCATGCCTCAACCCACTGTGTTCAGATGTTGTCTGTGGCCAGGAAACACAACTTCAACATTCTTAGTAATGTATTATCATTTATAAAATTTGGCTTAAAGCATCATTAACTTATAATAGGCATGCTCGCATGATTACATTACTACTGTAATACATTTCTTACAGTAAGTGGAGAAGATACATAGTGGGCAGTATATTCAAAGCACAATTTTCACCTAAGATTCAAGTTATTTCACATTTTTTTGAGTAGTTCCAAACATGTTGAATACTGCCTTCACTATAATATGGCTTATTTCTACATAAGACATAAGAATGTTCTTATACATAAGAATATATCCAATATGTATTTATGTTGGGGTGAGTTCTCAACTCAGGAACTCAGGATCTGCGGGGTCCTTGGCTAACATGACAGAAAAGAATTTCAGCACGTGCCAGTCAAAGACATGGGCAGAGGTTTATTTGGGGAAAAGAGAAGAAATACACATTCAAGATATAAGGCGGGCCACTTCAAGATGAGGCCTATTGGAGAGTTCAGGACTCTTTTCTTATGGGGGACTTTCGTGAGGGGTGGGCTAGAGGAGGTATGTGAGGATAGTCTCAGTCTGATAGTCCCCGAGGCAGTTTATGTTGGTCTGGTGGTCTGTTCAGTTTAGGGAGGATGATCTCAGTCTGGTCATCCCGAGGCGGTTCCTGGTTGTCTGGTGGTCTAGTCAACCTTAGGGTTCTCAGGCTGACTGGGGTCTTCATTGACAGATGACAGATTGACAGATAAGCTGGGAAGTGTCCTAAATTATGGGTTTCTCAAAATATCGTACCTGTCTTGTTATCAGTGCACAAGGCAATTATAGTTTCTTTTAGTTAACTCTAGGATTTACAGATTTCCCAGGAATTTGGGAGAGTTGGACCTGGGCAAGAGAACTGGTGTGTGGGGAGTAAAGGCTGAAGCAGTTCAGCTCCAGGTTCTTATATTAAAGTTATATTTGACTTTTCCTTCCTGTCTGTCTCCTTTCAACCTACTTACTTCTTCTACCCTACATCATCATTGACTTTGATAGATTTTATACATTACATGAGTTTAAGTATATAATAAATATGTATATCTCTTGATCTTTAATACTTTTCCAACTTACAATAAGATAAAAGACTAATCTCAGGAAAATTATTTTCTTTTTTTTTTGCAGTACTCAGGATTGAACCCAGGGGCATTCTACCTCCGAGCTACACCCCCAGTCCTATTTTTTTTTTATTCTTTATTTTGAAATAGGGTCTAAGTTGCAGAGGGCCTCACTAAGTAGCTGAGGCCAGCCATGAACCTGGATCCTCCAGTCTCAGACTCCCAAGTACTGGGATTACAAGCGTGTACCACCATGCCTGGTTGGAAAATTATTTTCTTCTTTAAGATGATTGCCCCCCATCCTCTCTCTTAACATAAAAATTAGGTAAGCTTTTGGTTATGTTTCCTTCTGTCACTTACCCAGAGGATGCCAAATTCCTTCCATACAAATTCCAGTTCACTTCCTAGAGATGATTCTATACCAAAATATCCTTTTGTGCAAATCTCAGAATCAGTTTGCATACTGGATAAATCTATATAGCTTATATAAGATAAATAATATCTTATTATTCCAATGTTTGTGTTAGAACCACACAATGTATATCAATAGGCATTTTAAGAAATCAAGGCCTTTGACCCAAAGATGGGAAATTTTCAAAATCTCCAGTAATAAGATTGATGAGATGGCTTAACAATAACTGAGAAGCTATTGTGGAGCAGTTTACACATCACAACAGTCCTGAAAAGCAGATAGTTTTCCCTGTTTACAGATAAAGAGCGGGAAGTTGAAATAAATTAAGTAGCCTATGGTCAGCAAGATGATAAATGGTATTGCTAAGATTTTAATAGAGCTGTATTTTAAAGTTTGCAATTGTATCTGATTGAATGTTTAAAGTTATTTTAGGTTCATTGAAATTTTGCCCAAAATAAGTCCTCAGCAGAAAAAACAAAACAAAATAAAACAAAATTAAATAAAAACCTTATTGCCATTTCAGTTGTCTTTCAACTACATTTTATGATATTTAAATTAACTCTTATAGGGAAATTAAATAACAAGCACATTATAGTCTGTGCTTTCATTTTGTTTTTTTGTACAATTTAAGATTTTAAATATGCTGGGTGTGGTGGCGTATGACTGCAATCCCAATACTTGGGAGGCTGAGACAGGAGGATCCCAGGTTCAAGACCAGCCTCATCAATTTAGGGAGACCCTCAGCAACTTAGTGAGACCCTGTCTCAAAATAAAAACTAAAGAGGGCTAGCATATAGCTCAGAGGTAGAATGACCCTGGGTTCAATCCCCAATACCAAAAAAAAGCATTCATTCATTAATTCATTAAAATTAAATTTAAAAAGATTTTACATATTATATTGTTCAAACCAATGTGCTGGATTTTAATAAAAATTCTACTATTTTATGCTTTTCTCTAGACATGTTCTCCATGTATTCATTTAAATTTATAATCTGGTATGCTTATGATTTGTTCTTCTTCCAGCCTTCAGACATAAGCCATGATTCTTAAAGTAATAATAGTTAAAAACTGGCCCCGATACCGGGCGTGGTGGCGCACGCTTGTAATCCCAGTACTTTGGGAGGCGGAGACCTGAGGATCCGGGTTCGCAGCCAGCCTCATCTCTCTCTCTCTCTCTCTCTCTCTCCCTGTCTCTCTCTCTCTCTCTCTCTCTCTCTCTACTGAGTGAGGCCTCCGCAACTTTGTGAGACCCGGTTTCAAAATAAAGTATAAAAAAAAATAGGGCCGGGGGTGTAGCGTGGAGGTAGAATGCCCCTGGGTTCAATCCCCAGTACTGCAAAAAAAAAAAAAAATGGCCCCGAGTTACAATAAAATGGAAACTGCAAAACTCTGTGCCCTTGATCTTTAGGAAAAGTTTAAAAGCTTTGAGAATAAATCTGAAAGCCAGTATCAAAAGTATATTTTTTTATAAAAAATTTACACCAATGTGCTTAATTTAGTATCGAGGTTGTCCTGATCTCTATAAATATAATGTCTCTAATTATCAGTAATTGAAACTAATTTTGGTACACAGCTCTTATTATGCAAGATGAATGCTGTGTAAAACTGGCATGACCTTTTCATTACTGCTTTGTCAGGACATTTCTCTGGAGATATTTATTCAGTCCACAGCTTTCTGTGTCTTCAAAGAGCTCGGCAAGGTAGTGCTTGCTCTTCTATGACTCCAAATGTATACATTAAAGAGGAGGATTTCGAATTTAATATATGGTGGTGTGAATTGCAGAATAAAACACAAATTTTAGGATGGAACGACAAATTGTACACACTTGAGAAGAATGTATTAAGGACATTAAGAAATGTGCTCATGTGATAATTTGGCATAATATCCTGCTAAATATTCTCAGGTTTATTCATTCAATTCAGAACTCATGAGATGAAATGTCCCTATTAGAAAATTCACACTGACAAGTACTAAATAATTTTTTAGCATAAAGAACATTAAAGCATATTTGAAATGAATCAACTGCATCCCTAAAAATAATTGCTTAACTCATTGCCTTCTTGGTTGAAAGCTCAGGTCTGTAGAGGTAGCTAAGTGTCCATCTGAGCATATTTAGTATTTAGGTCTTTCTACATACCTCTTTAAGTTGTGGTGACAAATTTTGTGGTAATTATTTAGCAAAAGAAAAATGATGTGAAAAATAGATTGATTAATCAGAAGTGGTTTGAATTTCTTATAGGATTATGTAATATCAGGAAGGTACTAAAAGCCTCATATCTCTCAAAACACCCACTGTAATCCAGTGACAAAGCTAGAATTTTTCCTTTAGATTTACAGTAATTTAATTAAACCTCTCTTCCAGTAAACATATGTAATTTAAATTTGAATTATAAAATTTGTTTTTAACTATCTATAAAATAATATACTTTTTATTTTAACTGATACATAGTAATGTATATGACATATATACATAATATAAATTTACAGTTTTAAAGTTTAAGAGAAAGATTCATCAGCATTGTTCCAAACAGCCTCAATTTCTGCCCTTGAATATGCTGCTGATGTCTTCATCCTTAATATGATTTTTATGAAATGGTCATTTTTAACAAGCAAGAAGTTACGAAAATGGTTTTTGTGTGAATTGTCTCTTGTGAGAGTACAGCACTGTGATTCCTTATTCAGCAAGAGTGTAATTGAAGAGCTCATATTTGGAGTTAGACAATCAGAGCTTCAAGACTGGCTTTCACAGCAGCTCTCTGCACGACACTGAAGCTTCCTACATTTCAGTTTCTTTATCAATCAAAGGAAATAGTGGCACCAACTATTTAATGCTGAAATGAGTATCAAGCAATAGAATCATGCATAAGTGTAGTTCAGTTGTAAGGTCTATACATTTGTAAGTTTTTTATATTATAAAAAATCATCAATATGATTAAGGTCTCTTTTTTAGCATTCTACTTGAGAATTTTATTGATCTTAATTTTTAAAAAATTTTTATTTATTGCTGCATTGTAATCATATATCTTGATGAGGTTCAGGGTGGTAGAGTGCACATAGCACTCGTTTAATGATAAAGGAAGACCTGAAAAGTAAATGACAGATGATTTTTTCAT
Source organism: Glis glis (assembly GCA_004027185.1). Lineage (NCBI taxonomy): Eukaryota > Metazoa > Chordata > Mammalia > Rodentia > Gliridae > Glis > Glis glis. The sequence continues at coordinate 34,537 of PVJS01016920.1, forward strand.
TTTCTTTTTTTTTTTTGTGGTACCAGGGATTAAACCCAGGGACATTCTACCTCCGAGCCCACCCCTAGCCCTATTTTTATACTTTATTTTGAAACCGGGTCTCACGAAGTTGCGGAGGGCCTCACTAAGTAGCTGAGGCTGGCTGCAAACCTGGATCCTCCGGTCTCCGCCTCCCAAGTACTGGGATTACAAGCATGTGCCACCATGCCCGGCCTCGATTTTTCCATTTTCAAAATCAAACAGATATTATTGACTATATCCTAAGCATAATAAATATAATACCTAATTAATTAATCCTCAAAAACTGTTGGCAGAGGTTTAATTATTGCATCGTTATGTATCTTTTGATGTATGATGCAACTCTGTTTAGATTATCAATTCAGGCTGGATTACCAGAGAAGTCTTCTGCTATTTTGTGTTGAGCTCATGTGTATGTGTGTCATTAGTCAGCTGCTGGTCCATGGCTCTGTTTAGCTTGGGTGATTCCTAAATGCAGTGACAGGAGTGAAAGGACCATGTCTCCCATCTTTCAGTAGGCTCCCCAGGATTTTTCAAGATGGTGGCACTGGCAGACCTTCCAAGACCAAAGGATGTACCCCGAAGTTTGAGTCCTTTCCGTAAATCTCCATAGAACACACTTGACATACTCCATGGATCAGAGCAAGTCACAAGGCCAGGCTAGATTTTAGTAGTGGAAAAATAATCTTTTTTCCTGACCTCAGGAGTTATAAGATATTATAGGTATTTTGTATTCTATGTCGATTATTATTCTTTTGTCATTAATGAAAAAACAAAGTTTAAAAAGATTAAATAACTCAGAAGGATAGATGACTTCTTATTGGAGGAGCTAGGATTCCAGTCTAGTCTTTACTGTCTACTTGTGCTTCTGATCATCAAAAAGGAAAAAAAAAAATAGCATTGTTCTCTCACCCTCCCATAACTGTGAATGAAAACAATTGGTAAGGCATCAATATTCTCAAAAAAAGATGAAATGCATATTATATAATTTAGATATTAGGGTAGCACTTATCACAACTATTGAAACATTTCCCATATTCTTATAAGTTATTCCATATGCAAACATGAATATAATAAAGCTAGTAGGGGAAAATATAAGAAAAAGTAAAATATAATTATCATTCCAACACATCTTACACATATATACATATATCATTACTTATATTTATTACAAGGGATAGGATTACACAATAGTGAGGTCAATTTAAATAAGTGGATTTTATCAAGACAGATGGTCAGGAAAGGACACTAATGATTAGGATGGAAATTCACAGGCATGAGCTGAAGGCGTGGAGTCTCTGAAACAGGAAAGGTCTTCCCTCTTTCAATACCCTTCCAATTAGTTGAATTAGGCATGCCAAGGAAGATATACCTTTTAATAGACTTAAAGTTAATTGATTAGAGACTTTAATTAGAGCTGCAAAATCCCTTCTCAACAGCCCCTACATTCGTGTGCAATGGAATCACGGACGGGTGTGGGTATGGTTCTTTTGTAGACTCCTCCAACTGTGAGAAGAGTACACCCCCAAGCTTGTGTTGCCCTCTGTGTGTGAAACGTACTAAAGAAAGAATACTGGAAATTTTAGTTTAGTCTAGACAAGTTGGTTCACCACAAAACCTACACATTTAAGACCTTAGTGATTTATCAACTGTAACATATCTCCTTAAATGTTTTTTTTTTTTTTTTTTTTTTTGCTGTACTGGAGATTAAACCCAGGGGCATTCTACCTCTGAGCTACACCTCCAGCCCTATTTTTTATTCTTTATTTTGAAACAGGGTCTCACTAAATTGCGGAGGGCCTCACTAAGTAGCTGAGGCTGGCCGCGAACCCGGATCCTCCAGTCTCAGCCTCCCAAGTACTGGGATTACAAGCATGTGCCACCACACCCAGTTTAAAATTTTAGTCTCTTAATAAAGATAATAATGAAGTCTTACTTCTGGCAAGCATGATACAACTATGTCATGTACAACCTAAAATATACTAACACCATCCTCATGAGAAGACAGTCTTTTCTTTTTGTACACTGCCACTCAAGTACTCAAATGTAAAGTTAATCTTTACACGTTAGGTTTTACATGTTAAACCCAGGCGTGGTGGCACATGCTTGTAATCCCAGTACTTGGGAGGCTGAGACAGGAAGATTGTAGGTTTGAAGCCAGCCTGAACAACTTAGCAAGACTCTCAGCAGCCTAGTGAGACACTGTCTCTAAACAATAAAGAAATAAAATAGGGTTAGACGGGGGTGTAGCTCAGACATAGTGTTCAATCCCAGGCACCAAAAAAATACACA
>PVJS01016921.1:0-15000 GCA_004027185.1 Glis glis
GAGACCAGAGGATCCGGGTTCGCGGCCAGCCTCAGCTCTCTCTCTCTCTCTCTCTCTCTCTCTCTCTCCCTGTCTCTCTCTCTCTCTCTCTCTCTACCTAGTGAGGCTCTCCGCAACTTCGTGAGACCCGGTTTCAAAATAAAGTATAAAAAATAGGGCTGGGGGTGTAGCGCGGAGGTAGAACGCCCCTGCGTTCAATCCCCGGTACCGCAAAAAAAAAAAAAAAAAAAGAAGAGTCCAGCTGGGCATAGTGGTGCACGCCTATAATCTCAGTACGTGGGAGGCTGAGACAGGAGGATCACAGGTTCAAGGACAGTCTCAGCAAGTTGTAAGACTCTCATCAACCTAGCAAGACCCTGTTTCAAAATTGAAATAAAACAGCTGGGCGTGGTGGCGCACTCTTGTAATCCCAGTACTTGGGAGGCTGAGACTGGGGGATCCGGGTTCACGACCAGCCTCAGCTACTTAGTGAGGCCCTCCGCAACTTAGTGAGACCCAGTTTCAAAATAAAAGAATAAAAAATAGGGCTGGAGGTGTAGCTTGGAGGTAGAAGCCCCTGGGTTCAATCCCAGTACCGCAATAAATAAATAAATATATATATATATATATATATATATATATATATATATATAAAACAAAAAATAAATAAAATAAAATAGGGCTGGGGGTTTAGCTAGGAGGTAGAATGCCCCTGGGCTCAATCCCCAGTACCAAAAAAAAAACGAGTCAAAAGCCAGGCATAGTGGCACACACTTATAATCCCAGTACTTCAGAGGCTGAGACAGAAGGATCACAGCCAGCCTGAGCATCTTAGGCTCTCTGCAATTTAGCGAGACCCTATTTCAAAATAAAACACAAAATAGGGCTGGGGGAGTAGCTCAGAGGTAGAATGCCCCTGGTTTCAATCCCCAGTACCAAACACACACAAGCATACGCACACATGCACGCGCGCACACACACACACACGCACACACACACACACACACACACACACATCAAAAAGAAATCATAATGGAAATAGAATGTATTAGAACTGACTGATGAGAAACTACATGTCCAAATGTGTGGAGAGCAATGAAATGCAGTATTTAGAGGAAAATTTACACATTTAAAAAGAATAAAGGTGAAAAATAATGTGCTATGTGTCTGAGTTTAAACATAAAATATCATAAATTTAAATAAATGAGAAAGATGTAATAAAGATAGGAGCAAAAATTAAAGTTCAAAAATAAAAACAGACAAACTATTAAAGTGGACAAACCTCTGATGAGATCAATCAAGAAAAGAGAAGACATGAATAAACAATATAAGGAATGAAAAAACAGACATAGAAAATATAAATATGCATAGATGAGGAAAAGAGCACTCAGCTTTATTTCGATAAAATTGAAAACTTATACAAATGGACAAACTTCTATAAAAGTATATTACATGTAAAATTGACTCAAGAAGATGAAAAAAGCCCAAATAGTCTTATAAGTATTAAAATGGTTGAAATAGTATTTAAAATTCTTCTCTAAAAGAAAAAATGAGGCACAGATAATTTGATATGTTATAATACTCTTCTAAGAGGTAAATAATTCCAGTATTAAACAAATTCTTCTAGAGAATGGAAAAATAGAGAGTATTCCTCAACTCATTCTGTGTAGAAAATTTATCTTGATTTTTTTAAATGTTAAGGACAGTTGTTAGGAAAATTATAGACCAGCTTCACTTATGAACACAAATGCAGAAATTCTAATAAAAATAATAGCCAGCCAAATCTATCTATATCTTAAAGAGATATTACACCATAAACAAGTTTATTCAAGTAATATAGGAGGGAGTTAACATTCAAAAACCAATCAATGTCATTTGCCACATGAACAGATTAAAGAAGAAAATCCTTTATATTGTCATCATTGTAGATGCAGACAAATATTTGGTAAAATTCTACATTCATTCATGATAGTAACTCTCAGCATACAGAGAAAAGAAAAAATCCTTGTTAACCTGAAAAGGGGTATCTGTCCATAACCTAAAAGAGTTATCAGTTTAAATGGGGAAATGTTGAAAGCATTCCCTTTCATGTTATGAACAGGATAAGCATGCTTTATAATATTACCTCAATTCAGAATTTTACTGGAAGTCAGAGCCAACCTAATAAGACAAGAAAAAGAAATAAAAAGCATTAGGATCAATGAAAAGGAAACATAACTTATTTGCAGGTAATATGCGGTCACATAGAAAACAAAATAATCTACAGATTCATTTTAGATATAATTATTTTAGAGGTAGGTATGTGGCTCAGAGGTACAGTACTTGCCTAGTATGTGTGAGCCCCTAGGTTTAATCTCCAGCTCTGCAAAAAAAGAAAGAAGGAACAAATGAATTCTTTTAGCTGTATAGATAGCCATAAGATCAATATTAAAAGTTAATAGTTTGTGTGTGTGTGTGTGTGTGTGTGTGTGTGTGTGTAAAGTAGAATACCAGGCAGCAAATAAAATGCATTGCATGAATTTCAGCTGTACTTGGGAAGGATCAATTTTGGCACAATAGTGTTGAATAACAAAAGCAATTTCCAGGAAACTACTGTAATAGGATACCATAAGCAAAGCAAAATGATCCAGTATTATTTATGTATGCCTATATACACACACACATAAGTACATATGATAAAGCTGTATTTTATAAAGGGAATAGAATGAATGATAAGGGGAGATTAGGGATGAGGAGGAACATGTGGGTTAGTGTATGTTATTGTTAATGTAGCTCCTGGTGTTCAGTAGAGAATCCACAGGCATTCATTATAATGTGCTTGTAACTTACACCTATGTTGTAAATACTTTTTGTGTACCAAATTATATAGTAAACATAAAAATTTTTATAAAGGAGTGTCACCAAACTGTATATATGGACTGATTGTGACTATATTAGCATTATATGATAGGACAGAAGAAGGCTGGGGGTGTAGATCAGTGGTAGAGTGTGCTTGTCATAGACAAGACCCTGGGTTCAATCCCCAGCACCACAAAAATACATACATATATACATATATAAATGGACAGGAGGGAAATACATTATGGCATTTCTACTTTTGTGGGTTTTTAAATTTTTTCCATGAGATGTGTGATGTTTAATTAGGAAAATCATGAACCATGATTTTATATTGTTTCTTTTTGTAAGTTTTTTAATGCTCAGAATAATAGAACTCTGATAAAATAGAAGAAAATTTTAATCTGAAAGGAATATCAGTCATTTGAGAATATAAATATTGCTACTTTTCTAAGTACACTCAGGTTTTTTTTTCATCCCCATTTCCCTTTGAGCGTTGTGAAAACTATTGTGAATGATTTGACTGTGGATGCCACACTCCTGACAAGTGTAGTTACATTATAAGAAAACAAGAGTTATGAGTTTCAAAGGTGTGTGTGTGTGTGTGTGTGTGTGTGTGTGTGTGTGTGTTGCTTGGGGTCAAACCTAGGGCCTTATGCTTGCTAGGCAAACACTGTACCACTGAGCTACATCCCCAACCCAACATATTTTTAAAGAATAGTAAATTTTAGTATTGGCTATTTCTTACTACCTATAATGAAAATTATTCTTTGATCAGATTTTTTTTTTTTTTGCGGTACCGGGGATTAAACGCAGGGGCGTTCTACCTCCGTGCTACGCCCCCGGCCCTGTTTTTTATACTTTATTTTGAAACCGGGTCTCACGAAGTTGCGGAGGGCCTCACTAAGGAGAGAGAAAGAGAGAGAGACGGAGAGAGAGAGAGCAAGAGAGCTGAGGCTGGCTGCGAACCCGGATCCTCCGGTCTCCGCCTCCCAAAGTACTGGGATTACAAGCGTGCGCCACCACGCCCAGCTTTGATCAGATTTAATAATTAGTTAATTGCAAAAGTAGTTAAATGCATGTAAGAATTTGGCTATAGGAAAATTTTTAGGGCATGATAAGAATTTATTTTGATTATTGTGACCATTTGAAGATAGTTTATTGCTCCTTATATTCTTAAAGATCTTTAGGAGTCAGTAAAGTGTCTCTTGGCCTGATATTTTTTATCATATCCTAATTTTTTTTCAGGACTTTTTCCTAAATGGGTGAAATCTTCTCTTTTTCAGCAGGTTCATGCCATCCAAACAAGCATCTTTCAGGAGTAGCCAAAACACAGAAAGAGGGAGAAGATGGTTCTTCATACAGCAAACGCTACAACCAAAATATGGTCACGGCTGAACTTCAGCGGCTCGCTGAGAAACAGGCAGCAAGGCAGTACTCTCCAGCAACCCACATCAGTCTCCTTACCCAACAGGTATGGACAGATGGTGCCCCAGAACTCTTTGTACCCAAACACAGGATTGACAGAGTGTCCTTCCCTGTTTACTATGTGCTGATGCCTCTTGAATGAGTTGGTTGGTTACAGTCTAAAGACCCAAGTGTTCCTTCCTCCATTGTGAAGAAAATGACTTTCTGTTGCAGGCTTGCAAAGTTAGGCTATTGCCTACCTGTTTCATGGATAAACAGACTTGAATATTCAGCTCTAAGTATAATTTAAAAGGATCTTTTAAAATAACTTCTTTCTTTGGTAAAAATTTCCAGTCAATTCTTGTTTTTTAAATATTTTTACCAGAATGGCATAACATTACTTTTATTTTCCCCCCACTGTACTACCTTTTATTTTATGACCTCAGAATGTTTTATGGGTTTTGATTAATGAAGAATTATGCACTTTTTTGCGGTACTGTGGATTGAACCCAGGGACATTCTACCTCCAAGCTACACCCCCAGCCCTATTTTTATTCTTTATTTTGAAACAGGGTCTCACTAAGTTGTGGAGGGCCTCACAAAGTAGCTGAGGCTGGCCACGAACCTGCAATTCTCCTGTCTCAGCCTCCCAAGTACTGGGATTACAAGCGTGTGCCACCACGTCCCGCTAGAATTATATACTTAATACATATCATTCTCCCCATTTTATAGATGGAGGAAACTGAGGCCGAAAGAAGCGATGCGATTAAGGTCATTCAATAAGCTGGATGGGTAGAAATAGATATGAGGATATTGACTTTAAGTTTTTATATATATATATATAAAACAAGCACAACACTATGAAGTTAGAAGACTCAAGAACTTTATGGATTTTCTTTATTCTCTCTGATTATTCCCATGGTATTTAATTGGAAATAGAAGCCATATCGTCTCCTCTTCCTTAATGCTAACTGGCATCAAAGTCCTCTCAAGGAGTTATCATAATTTAACTACACTGTTATATTTTGCTATATATCTGTTTTGTCGAATTCTTTAGTTGGTGGTAACTCTGTAATGATAATCAAGTCTAAAAAAAAATAAAGCTGAAAAATGACTTCAAGTTCATGGTAAAGGTAGGCAACACACTGCTCCCTGGTGGTGTCCTGGTTCTCTCTAAAAACTTTAGGACCATAACTAAAGGTAAGTCTCTGGTGAGCTTTACTTCAGCCTCTTTGCAGGGTGTGAAACAGTAATTATTTTCTTTTTCAAATCCCTAGTACTTTGAAGGGAGTAGATGAGGAGGCCTAATGTGAAGTAGGAAGCAAAGAAACTTACACGGGCATTGTTGAGACTTGCAGGGAATTGCAGAGTTAGATTTTAGTGATAAAATGATGGGAAGAGGAAATAGAATATCATGACTATGGTAGAAGGAGAAGGAATTTTAAAATGTGAAATTTCTTTTTTTTTTTTTTTTGTGGTACTGGGGCTTGAACCCAGGGGCATTCTACCTCCGAGCCACACCCCCAGCCCTATTTTTTTATTTTTATTTTTTATTTTGAAACAGGGTCTTACTAAGTTGCGGAGGGCCTCACTTAGTAGCTGAGGCTGGCCGCGAACTCAGATCCTCCGGTCTCAACCTCCCAAGTACTGGATTACAAGCATGCGCCACCACACCAGGCTAAAATGTGAAATTTCTATGAGAAAGGGTAACAGCCTATGATCTGCTACACTCATATTATTGGGTCACTGACTGGTATATATGTTTCCAATTTATAAATGAACAAACAGCTACAAGCACCAAGACATACAGAGATTTTCTGATTCTAGTAAAAAACATAGCCAATATTAGTGCCTACATATTTTCAATTCCTATCATTTGCTACACTGCAAAATGATAAGATCCTTATCCTATAGGAATCTAAGTTTTATGTGTTCTTATTGGGAAATCATCCCACTTCTGTCAATCTTTCTCATCTATAAAGAACTTCAGAGCCAGGCTTGGTGGCGCATGCTTATAATCCCAGTACTTGAGAAGCTGAGACAGGAGGATCGCAGATTCGAGGACAGCCTCAGCAAGTAGTGAGACTTTCATCAACCTAGTAAGACCCTGTTTCAAAATAAGTATAAAATAAGTCTGGGGGTGTAGCTCAGAGGTAGAATGCCCCTGGGTTCCATCCCTAGTACCACACACAAAAAAACAACTCATTGCCAGTGAATTAAAGGTCTACCCTGAGACTCCTATTCGTAGGAATCTGAACCTGCCATTAGATGTCAGTCTTAACTCTCAGAGTCTTGGTAATAGGGTGGTTAAGTGCTTGGTCCAGTACTGAGAAAGGTACCATCGTAAGTAATAAGGAGGGTGTGGAATAGCAGAAGAGGAGCTGGATTAGCCATTCACAGACTGTCGTTCTCTGGCAGGGACTGGCTGTGCGTTCTTCGCAGTTTACTAAACTTCTCTCAGCCTCAGGGTCTTCATTTGTTGATGGGGAAAACACAACAGGGTGGGTCATGAGGAGTGCAGGCAGAAGCCTCTTTATAAAGTCTAAATGCCATATACTCAAAATATTGTTATATAATAGTAAAATATTGAAAATTTTTAATATTGAAATTTTCAAAGGCTTTCAACAATAGATGGTTTCTAATTTGATTTTGAAAAATATAAGTTGGTGGGTAAAATGTACTTTGTTATTGAAAAAGTTCAGTTATATGTTATTCAGCCACTTCCCTTCAGAGAAAACTATTCCTTAATTTGGAATTTAGAAAATTCTTACTATTACTGGGTTTGTTTGTTTGTTTGTTCTGATAAAAATAAACTAGTAACCTATAACAATGGTTTAATGGTTTAATGCAGGATCTGTTTTCTTTTTCATTTAGCTATGTTTAAAAAAAGTTGCCTTAGTTTCTTACTAAGATAAGTAATATATTGTCTGTGGCTTTCTAGAGAATGGTGGGCATCCAGACAGAACGGCGGGAGCTCTGTCTCTGGGTTTGCCGTCTAAGAGCTTAAATTTAGCTGTCATCAGAAACAACTTTGTTTTCAGAAATCACTTTAAATGCTTTTGATTTCCTCTTTTGTTTTCCTTATTTTCAGTTACTATTTTGTGTCTGTGCTTGCTTTTTTTTTATTCTTCTGATAAGGTTAGTAAATATCCCCCCCTTTCATAAGGTTGATTCTGAATATACTTATTTATTCTGTTGTTTTCTAAATCATTATTTTCTTGTTTTATGTTTACTAATTCCTACTTTCTGCTCTTCTTGGCTTGATTTTATTATTTCTCTCCTCTTTCTTGAATTAGGTGCTTGATTCATTTTCATTCATTCTGTTCTTTTACTGTATTGAAAACTATGGATTTTCCTCTCAGCATTGCTTCCTTATAGCCCATAAACTCTGATATTTAATTTCTTTTCAAGGCAAGAAATTAAGAGACCTCTTAGATAAGGAAAGCTGACTTTAAATTATTTGTACTATTTAATTTGGGAGATGAGTATAGAAATTGGAATTATCGTATATTTCTGAAAAAGCATTTTCTTTTGCTTAAAATTTCCACTACTTAGCCTATTAAAGCCTCTAGTGGCATTTTCTATAATTTTTTATTCCATTGTGTTTATTTACTAAAAAGCATTTTAACTAGGCCTTAAGAATGTTCTAGGCTTCGTACTAAGCCATCAGAATGATATAAGACATAGTCCTCGGTGTGAAATAACTCACAATCTTGTTAAGGTGACAGCCACATAAACAGATGATTAGTAATAGCTTGGAACATGCATGACAAAGCTATTCCTGGGAAATAACAAGACACCAAAAGGATACCTTATCCAGCTGTGGGTGGGAGTAGGAAGAAGGCCAGAGTAGCCTTCTTGAAAGAGGCAATAAATACTTCAGCTGAATCTTAAAGGTAAGCAGGTGGCTTGCAGAAGGAAAAAGGAGCAGCTTCCAGAATAAAAATTAGCCTGAGAGTACATGGGGAAACATGTTGTCTAGTGATGTGTAGGAGGCTGGGGGTCCACTATGGGGAGCTAGGATTGAAGGTGGAGAGGAGGCAAGGGCTGATTCAGGGGGAGTGTGGAAGGCCCTGTGAGGGAACTGGCCTCCTCATAGATGGCGGGGAACCACTGAGACACAACGGCCCAGGAGCTGAGAGGAACCAGGTAGCCGGAGGAGGATGGGTTGGAGGATTAGGCAGTGTTCCTCCTTTTTTCTCCCTGCTCTCTGGTGAGGGTACTGAGGAACAGTGAACTAGCCAGAGGCAAAGAGTGCTCTGGTAAATCCCAAAATTGTTAATAAACTTTGAGGGACCCAGAATTTACATCAGAGGCTAGGATTTTGTGTGGCTAAAAATAGAATCTCATTTACCTTGAAATTTTCTTTCCCACTTACGCTATGATTTAGCTTTATTTAAAACTTAGAATATATAAAAATATCAAACTTTCCCTGCCACATGAGCACTGGCTACTTAAAAAATGTTTGTTCAAGCGTATGTACATTTGAAATACGAAGAGGTATGTGTTCTCAACGTATGATTATTCAACAAATACCTTGGAAATCCGAGCAGAGAGTGGTTCAGACTTAATCTCTTTCCTTGGCATGTAAGAGGCTGGTTATCTTGTGGGATGGAATCTTTTGGCAGTCAATGTGTATGTTCCTGAAACCAGTGTTTTCTAGAAGCGTTTGTGCCTGGTTGTGGGGGGCACCGTGGTGGCTCAAGGGTGCAGGAGTATGGCTTTGGTGTGAGGTCTCACTTTCTCTGCCTCACTCAGTGCTGCAAGGGAGTGCGGAGCTCAAACAGACAAACAGACATGGCCCTTTGTGGTTCTTGCTGTTAGAGCACAGAAGAATGTGGTGAATTAGCCCAGCCTGTGGTGAGGAGTGGGAGGCAGGGCCTCAGAGGCAGCGCTGGTCCTCTCTGTGCCGGCAGGAGTGTGAGATTTCAGGACTCAGCTATCATTAGGAGCAGCTCCAGCTCTCCCAGCCTGGGAGTTTAATCAAAGGGATACCAGCAGACCACCCAGGCGGGGCCCTACTGCGAACCCGTGTGCTGTGTCAGTCTCTACTCCCCAGCCAGCCTGCGATGTGGCCAGGCCTCCTGGAAATGTGCTGACAGATACAGAGGAGGGAGGAGACACTCTTTGCTCTTCACATTTTTCATTTAGATGAAGAGAGGAACAGAAAACCATTTGATTTCTTTCATTTCTTTACTCCTTACCCAGATTCCTTCCTGCCCAGTCCTAGAGAAGCCTGTATCTGAAGTATGGAACTTTGGTTCACCACACTTGCGGGTTCACTCTCCCATGCACAAACAAAGGAATTCTTTATCATTGCTGCTGCTTCATCAGCTATCATCATAAGGGTCTACTGTGGACCACCAGTGAATCTCAGTTTCAGATTTCCAATGTGAAGGTAAAAGTGGAAGAGACAGAGCTAAATCTTTGAAATGGTTACATATGGTTCTCTAGGATTGCGGCAGATAGCATCTAGTGTGTCAAAGCTTCAGGGTTTGGTGATGGAAACTTTTTTCCTGCCACCTTAGCTTATCTGGACACATGTGAACTACTATATATTTGTGCTCTGGTTTTGTGATTATTGACTAACTTCAGTTTCTTTGGCTTTGTGTGTGTGTGTGTGTATGTGTGTGTGTGTGTGTGTGTGTGTGTGTGGTACTGGAGATTGAACCCAGAGGTATTCTACCTTCGAGCTACACCCCAGCATGATTTTATTTCTTATTTGGAAACAGGGTCTCATTAGATGCAAGTCTCACTGCTTGCTGAGGCTTCCTCAAACCTGTAATCCTCCTATCTCAGCCTCCCAAGTACAAGGATTATAGGTGTGCACCACCATACCTGGTGTTTCTTTGGCTTTTTATTCTTTCTTGGTAGAGAATGTTGCACTCTTTTGTGTCATATACATTGCCTGTTCCCATTTCTAGAAAGATAAAAGGATCAATGGGAAAAGCTTAAGCTCTTAAGTCAGTGAGACCTTGGACAAGTTACTTAACCTCCCTCATTTCCTCATCCTTTTCTTTTTCTTTTTACAAAGGTAATTTTAGTGTCAAGACTAGTTCTCCCCCCCCCCCCGATATTTGTGCCTCTCTGCTCTGGGTCCTAGCTCCAATGGAAGCTGTCTAGTTTCCTAGCTCTCCTATGTCTCTCAAGGCTTTAAATCTCCCATTTTCCTTAGTTCCTTGGCCTACTCCATGATTTTTTTTTTTTTTGGTGGTACTGGGGATTGAACCCAGGGGCATTCTATCTCCGAGTTATACCCCCAGCCCTATTTTTTATTCTTTATTTTGAAATAGGGTTTCTCTAAGTTGCAGAGGGCCTCGCTAAGTAGCTGAGGCAGCCTCGCTCCCAAGTACTGGGATTACAAGTATGCGCCACCACTCCTGGCTCCATGATCTCTTTTTAAAAGAACCTTTCTCTTACTCCTCATAACCCTTCAAGTTCTTGTCTTCCCTGTATTACCAAACATTCCTTAAAGTAATATACCCTTGTTGTCCCCAGTTCCCTTCCTGTTCCTCCCCCTCACTCACTTGTGCAGTCTGACTTCATCTCTTAACATTTGTCCAACTCTCTCTCAAAGGTCACTGATGACCTTGGAATCACCAATTTTAGTCATCTATTTTTAATCCTCATCCCCTTTGAGCATGAGGCTCTATTACTGACCACCTCCTACTGAAAATTTCTCTTAGCTTCTCTAACACTTCCATAATTCCTTTGAGAACTCATTCCTTCATCCTCTTCCCCCTGAAAACTTGGTTCCACTTTCAGCATTGTTTTAATAGCCATTGACATACAAACCTTAATGTATAAAACTGATAGCAGCAGAGTGGCTCTGATTGAAGAAAATAAAGTGATATAAGGTCATCCCTGGACTCTGTGTTCCCTTGCTCTTCATGGGTATCCTCCAATAGACCGCTGGATTACAGGCCATGATTCCGAGAGCTTTTTTTCTATGTATAATTTCCCGTGTGCTAAATCTTCTTTTCCGAGAGCTTCATTTGTTCTCTCTCTGTGGATTTTTCTTTCCAAAATATGCATCTTTAGTGTGAACTTCTTTGCTGAGTGCCAGCTTCAAATTTCCAAATGCCTGCTAGATGTTTCCACCTAAGTGTATTGCCCAGCATCCAAAATATTTGATATATTTTGAAAATATTCAAAGAAATATTCAACATATCTAAAGCCTATTTGTTCTCCTCTTTTCTTTCTTCTCTGTATTAGTGACGTTGCAGCTCTGGGGATTTGGGTATGGATTTATCAGTGCTTTTCTTTGTTTCCTCATTCTTTCTGTGTCCAACAAGTTGCCAAGTCTTGTACATTCTGACTCTACAATATCTTTGCTATATATCTTCTGTTTCACTTTTACATCCTCTGTCCTGCTGAAGGCCTTCATTATCTCTCAAATGGACAGCTGCAATTACCTCCTAAACAGTCTCCTGGCCAGTCTCCTGCTCACCCTCATCTTTACTCTGAGGTGCTCTTTCTAAATCACTGGTCTGATCATGGTAATCTTCTACTTCAGAATCTCGAGAGGCCTTCTTGTTGTCTCTGATGTGAAGCCCAAGCTATTAGGTGTTATTTTAAGCTTTTATTTGGAATCTGGCTCCAGGATCCTTCTCTTGCCTGTCTCCCTCCCATGTCACAAGTTTTTATATGGCTCACCTAGAATTTCTGTTAGTCTCCATGCCTTAGCTTATGCCATCTTCTCATGAGAAACATTCCCTAGTCACCATGTCTAATCTGTGCATCTATCCTGGCTCAGCCTGGATGCCACTTCACTCATATGCATGCCATTTTACTCATCACACTGTATATGTCAACATAGCTGTCTCCTTTAATAGGTAGTGAACTCCTTGAAGTTGGTGTCCTTTGCTGCCTCAGAACCTGACTCACAGGTAGTACAGTTGGCCCTCTGTATAAATGGGTTCTGGGAAGTTCCATCAAGTTAATATAAAAAACTTTTTTTTAAATTTTCCTCTGTACTAAACATGTACAGACTTTGTTTCTTGTCAGTATTCCCTAAAAAGTTCAGTGTAACAACTATTTACATAGCATTTGCATTGTTAGGTATTATAAGTAATCTAGAGATAATTTGAGGTATATGGGAGGAGGTAGATAGGTTATATGCAAATACTCTGTCATTTTATAGAAGAGACTTGAGCATCTACAGATTTTTATATTTTGTAAAGAGGTCCTAGAATCAATCTCCTGCAGATACCAAGTATCTTGGTCAACATTCTCACTGATGTAATCCAAAACAACTGATCACATATCTTAGAGGAAGGAAGATTTATTTGCTCACAGTTTTGGGAGATTTCAGGGTTCAATCCATGTGAGGCCAGGGTCTGTGGAGCTTAGCACATGGCGGTGGGAAGCAGAAAGAGGGAAAGAACAAGGCCTCTGCTCTCACATCATAGAGGCCAGAAACAAGAGTGAGAGCAAGTACACAAGGGGATTCAAAGACAAAAAAACATAGTCCCTAAGGCCACATCCCCAGGGACCCACCTTCTCCAGCCACACCCCACCTGCCTAGGTTACAACCCAGTAAATCCATTACAATGAATTTACACACCAATATGAGATTACAACCCTCATGACTTAATCACATCAACTCTGAACATTAATATATAAGCTTTTCAGGGGAACATTATATATCTAACCATAACATTACATCCCTGGCCCCTGAAGAGCTCATGTCCATTTCAGGATGCAAAATGAGTTTAGTCCATCTCCAAGAGTTCCCATAGTCTCAACAGTTCCAGTATCGCTCAAAAGTCCCCAAGTCTCTTCTAAGATTCAAGGTAAGCTCTTGGCTGTGAGCCACTGTAAAAATAAAAAACACACATTCAATGTACAACAGCACAGAATAATCATTTACATTACAAAAGGAAGGAATAGGGCAATAGAAAGGAGGAATGGGACCAAAACAGTATCAAAATTTATCATGGCAAGCATTGAATCCTGCAGCTCCATTTCTGGCATCCATGGTACATGGTGGTGAGACACAGTCTCCAAAGGGCCTTAGCAGCTCTGTCCCTGTGACCTGGTTGATTACAATTGGCAGGGTACTTGCTTTTCCAGCCCGGTTCCATGGCTCACAGCTTACAGCCACGAGTAAAGGCTCGGCCTTTACTTGTGGTCATTCCACATTTCTGGCATTTCTAAATCTCAGGTTTTTCTAAATCTCAGGTTTTTTTCTCACAACCTTGGCCTCACCCTCACAGCTTCACATATTGCCCCATTTAGGCCTGCTTGCAGGGATTCTGACCCTGCTTGCTACATGTTGCTTGGCTTCTCAGGCCTTCCTCTGAAGTCTGGGGGGAAGCCTCCATGACCCCTCTTTTCAACAAAGCCAGCATCATGTGACCAACAAAATCGACCTCCAGCAGGAAAGGTAGTCATGCCCTTTTCAGGCACTGCCACTAGCCCTTTTGTATCACAGCTCCTGTAGGGCCTGCCTCAGTCATGGCCACCATGGGGCCTGTCTCAATCCTGGCCGCTGCTGGGCCTGCCTCAATCCATGTCGCTGCCAGACCCTTTTCAGTCATAGCCACCACTGCTGGGCCCTTGTTTCCATGGTTTTGCTCTTGGGCTTGAACTGCCCCAAACATATTCCTTTCTTTGTTGCTGTGCAAAACATTCAACCTCCCTTCAGCCATCTTACTTTCTTTCATGACACCATCTCTGGGCCCCAGCCTTTCACATGCCTTTCTGGCCAAACTGCAAATCTATAACGTCTATCTGCTTTGCTTTCCGCCCCTCAAATTCAATGTACAATCTGCTGAACACAGACATCAATATCCATAGTGCAGCTTGGATACTTTGATGTTTTAATATTTCCTCCACCAGCTTAATCAGTCCATCATCTATAAATTCGGCCTCACACAAAGTTTCAGGACATAGGCAAAATGCCGAGTTCTTTGTCTAATGTAACACATGTGCCCTCTACTCCATTTTTCTATGGAGTCCTCTTTGCACTCTGAAATCTTATGCACATAATCTCTACCATATGCCTTTCTATCAGCATTCTGGCCTTTCCAACTTCCTCTCTCAAACCAGTTCTAAAGACTCACAAAACACATGGTCAGACTTAGATACAGCAGTGACCCACTTCTCTGGTACCTCTTTCTGTCTCAGTCAACATTCTCACTGATGCAATCCAGAACAACTGACCACATAACTTAGGGGAAGGAAGATTTATTCACTCACAGATTTTTGAGATTTCAGGGTTCGGTCCATGTGAGGCGGAGGTCTGCAGAGCTCGGGGCATGTTGGGGGAAACAGAGAGAGGGAAAGAACAAGGACTCTGCTCTCACATCATAGCCTCGCCTGTGCTTGAGCCTGCACAGGGAGACTGGGAGTTGAACTTCCTCTCTGTTTTCAGAAATGTTTCTCCTCTCCCTGAAGCAGATTGAGGAACTTGTAACTCTGTCTGGATTATCATTTATTTAATCAGATCATTTTATGGGATAGTCGACTGATTTTTTTTTTTTTTTTTTTTTTTTTTTGCGGAACCGGGGATTGAACCCAGGGGCGTTCTACCTCCACGCTACGCCCCTGGCCCTATTTTTTATACTTTATTTTGAAACCGGGTCTCACGAAGTTGCGGAGGGCCTCACTAAGGAGAGAGAGAGAGAGACAGAGAGAGAGACAGAGAGACAGAGAGAACGAGAGAGCTGAGGCTGACCACGAACCCAGATCCTCCGGTCTCTGCCTCCCAAAGTATTGGGATAACAAGCGTGCGCCACCACGCCCAGCTTTCGACTGATTTTTTTGAGCAGGCAA
>PVJS01016921.1:20000-36847 GCA_004027185.1 Glis glis
CAAACAGCAGTAACAAACAGTAACACTTGGGCGGGCAGGCACCGGAAATTGACCTCCTTCTCTGTTTCTCCTGCCCCCTCTTTCCATCCATCACCTGTATTTATTCCCGCTGTAATTTAAACACCTGTCTAGATGGAATGCATGCAATGTGTCCCTACCCCACACATTCAGATATTTGCTCACCTGCCTTATTCGGAAGGCTGCCTCTAAAATAAACAGTGTTTTGGTACTAAAAGAAAAAATGCGCTGAGGTCACCGTGGCAATGGACATGAGGCAGGGAATGGGAACGGAGCATCTGGGTGAGCTGCTTCAGGAGAGTGGGAGCAGAGGCGGAGGAGGAGGAGAGCGAGGGGTGGAACATCTGCCAAGCAGGCCCCCGGCTTAGGTGGGGGGAGGATCCAGTGACCAGACTGTCCACAGGCAGTCACTCAGGGAGCTAACCAGCTGAAGGAGGGCATGGCTAGAGGCACATTAACAAACTGTTTTTAGGCCTAAATGTCTTTTATTTATTTATTTTTAATAGCCACCATTTCTCATGGCAGCATAGTAAGTAGTCTTAGAATTTTCCAAAGTTTGTACTTAACTGTTTTGTCTGCTTTCACTTTCTGGGCATATTTAATGACTGCTCATTTTAGAGTTTGAGCATCTGAACAAAATTGAGAAACAGTAAAACCTTAAAGTTCCTGATGAGATGATTTTCTCTTCCTGGTCCCCTTCATTGTCTTATATCTTGCTCCTCACTCCCTCAAAGGCATTTCTGTTATTTGTTGGAAGATCCCCTGAGCTTTATGGAAGCACTGAATGGTTCCTCTCTCCTGTTTTCTTCTTTCATTTTCTACCACCCCTATAATAAGTGCTCCTCAAACTTTACAAGGCAAGTAAATTACCTGTGGATCTTGTTAAACATAGATTTCGGTTCACTGGGGCTGGACCTGGGCTGAGATTCTGCATTTTGAACAAGCTTCCAGTAATGCAGATGCTGCTGGCCCACAGATTGAAACTGAATTGCGCCACTGTAAACATGGGTATCCATGGTTAAACATGGGTAAACATGGGTATCGCTGTAGTGTGCTGACTTTAATTCTTTTGGAGAAATACTGAGGAATGGTATGGCTGGGTCATATGGTGGTTCCATTTCTAGTATGACCTTCATTTTAATAGCCTAATGCTACTAACAAAAATGATGAGCCACTAATTTTGTGAATGGTACTGTCATTTTGTGTACTATCAGGCTATCCTTTTAAAAAATTCTGTTCAATGAAATGTTGATTATTGTTGCATATCAAGTATATAAGTGCTGTTTATCACTTTCTCTTCATCTGGTCAGAACTGGTTTTGTTATGTCACCTGGAGAAATGCAGATGGACAGAGAAGCAGAGGCAGCATAGTGACACCCTTGTTCTATCAAGGGAGGAACCTCTGGATATGAACCATAATTGGCTTGTAGAGTTTATTTAAGGTTTGACCCAATGCTAGGAGATTTGCCTTCACCTTAGGCCTTCCCTAGGTGAGATAAGGTAGTTCTAGTGCCAATATTGATGCTTGGATCCATTTTAGTTCAGTGATTCCTTCAACCCATTCTGGAAAAAAATGGGAAGCTGAAAGGAAGGGCCAGGGGCTTTTGTTGTTTCATCTAGAGATAATTTCAGTGGAGCAAAATTTAGCCACTAGGAAGTCTGTACCCATAAGATATACCCAGATCTCAGTCAAGGCTCTAGGGGTGTGCTGTCCGATAAAGTAGCCACTAATTACATCTGACTTTTTAAATTCAAGTTAAAGCGTAGAATTTAGTTTGTTGGTTATACCAGCCACATTTCAAATGTGGCTAGTTGCTGCTGTATTGGACAGTGCAGATTTTAGAACATTTTCCAACATCAGAAAATGTTCTGTTAGATAATGCTCTTCTAGAGCAGATACAGAAAGTAGATTCATTTCCCTTGCCCTTCTGACTGACTGGTGTTGGCTGCTTGGAGAACTGTGTAAAGAAGATTCAAGTCACATTCAAGCCAGCCCCAACTGTTTGATTAGCAATTGTATACCCTAGGAAGTAGTTGTGGTGTATGTGCTGAGTGTCTTCTACATGAAACCACAGGGGTAAGAATAGCATATTTAAAATAGAGAGACACGTTGGTATCATTTGGTAGAGACAGGGGTTCTTGTTTGTTTTTTGTTTTTCCCAAGGAATCCTTTAGAGAGAAAAGTAAGAAGCCTGTAAAGTTTTTTCATTTCTTATATAGCCTATCATTTAAATAGTGGTTACTTTTGCTATTTCTTAAAATAAATCAACAACAATGGTTTGCTTTTGTGTAAAAGGAAATTATAATGGCTGCCAATTCTTGGTTTGTCCATGAAATAAGGGACGGATCTTAACATGAATAAACATAACCCACCAATAATCCAAAACTAGTTACATATCTATGCCATTTTTTATTCTGTATCCTAAGAAACAAAATTGGTGGATTAAGGATATTTTTTCTTTGTGTTACTTCTTTAATGTCCTCTGATGATGAGAAAAAAGGTGGGAAATAAAATGTAAGGGAAACAAGGAAAAACTGTTACGGTTTTATTGGTCCTTTTATAATCACTGTTTTCAGAATTTGAGGCCTATATCAGATAATGTTTCCAAAAATATCTTATAATTAAGGGTAACTAGGATTATTAACATTTATCCAAATTAGTAGATTTAAAACAAGAGTACAAGTTCTACAACTCTTATATGACTTTGAGTAAATTACTAACTGTAACCTCTCTGAGCCTTAGTTTCTTCATCTGTGAATTGGGGTGCAGTAGTATCTACCTCCATGAGTAAGAAGTAAGTGAAATATAGAATCCAGAGAGCTGACACCATACTGTAAGGACTCAAGTGTTAAACTCTATCACTTGGAAAAATTACACCACATGCACTTGAAGTCAAACACTCTCTGCTCTGATCTTGGCCTTGCCACTTAGCAGGTGTGTGACTTTCATCTATTTGTTTAGTCTCTCTAGACTTTAGTTTCCTCTTTGGTAAAATGGAAGTAACTATAGAACCTATCGCGTAGGGTTAAATGAGATAATGCACATCAAGATAACAAAAGGACATCTACTACATGGCACACAATGAGTGTTCGATAGGTGGTAACTGTTAGGATGTAGATGATGACATTTAAATTAGAAGCAGCCCTGCTGAAAGATGAAATATTACCAAATCTATTCTCTCCTATCCTTTGTATTAGCCTCCTATCATTTTTTATTTATATTTTCCATCACTGTGACCAAAATACTTGACAAGAACTTAGAAGAGGAAAGGTTTATTTGGGTACACAGTTTTAGAGGTTCAGTCCATAGTGGGCCAGCTGTAAGACACAGACATCATAGTGACAAGGTGTGGTGGCAGAAAGCTGCTGAGCAGCCAGGAAGCAGAGAAAGAACCAAAGGAAAGGACCAGGGACAGATATAGTCCCCAAGGCCATACCCCTCAGTGACCTACCTCTTCCAGCCATCCCCTATCTGCCTATGTTACTACCCAGTAAGTCCATTCAAGTTACTAATCCATCAATGGGTTTTTCCACTGATGAAATTAGAGCCCTGATTCAGTTATTTCACCTCTGAACATTTTTGTATTGCCAATACATGAGCTTTTCTTCGGGACATTATATATTCAAACTATAATACCTTTCCATTCACTAATCTCCAAACTATGCCCTTTATATTAAAGATGGGAAAATGTGCACATTCTGTTCTGTTATTATTCTACTCTAAATTATTTTCTAGCCTCCTTTATTAAGTGTTTGGCACAACTGTTAGTTATCATAAACTTTCCTGACTTGTAGTTTTTCTACAAGCTACAAGATCACATCTAACTTAAAAGGCATGATGTTTAAGTCCAGAGAGCGGAGAGCAGGAAGGAGGGGTCAGCATGGGGTAGGAGTGCATTCAGTCCTACAGCAGACCCTTTTCATTGTCTGAGGGCCTGACCTCTGTTGCCTCTAGGGAAGAAGGAGTGCTTCAAAGAAGCAGGGCCAGAGAAGAGGCACTACCGTGATTTGTGACAATACCTTTCCTGTCCTTTGGTCAGCATGTACCTTGTCAAAAGTAGAGCAGAAATGATAAGCTATGGTTGACTCGTGAGGCTTCTTCTAAAGCCTGGTCCACACTGGAGGGTGCAGCCAGTGTCCCACACCCACCGTCCACGGATGTCAGAGACTGCTCCTGACCTATGGAGAATAGCTTTCTGTCCAAGAAAAGTATTTTGAGTCCTTTGGTGTGCAGACACAGTCCTGGCTTGTTTTCACTTATGAACTTCTGTAACTAGGAAGGTAATACAATACTATTGCTGAAAGTGACTTTTCTTTTTTCAGAATTTTCATGTTTTAAAATCTAGAATTCTTTCATTCGTAAACATCAAAATTATTAGGTACTTAGAACATTTTATAGGAGAACATTTTGCTTGGAATTTACATCTCCTGTCTAATGATTTAGATCACTATCCTTTGGCAGCTCATGCTCAAACCCCCACATTCAACTGTGTGTCTTCCCTAGTTGTAGCACCCCCATGCATCTTATTCTGAACTACTTCTCACAACCATCCTTTCTTCTCTGATTCTATGACCAATGCCCAAGTTTTAAGCGTATCACTCCACTGGATTTGTCATAACAACTTTCAAAAAAATGGTTTGGATAATACATGCCCATTATAGAAAAAATAAGTTACCAATCAGAAATAGATGATATATTCTGGATTTTTATTTCCAATCTTTTAGGAATATATATACATGTGTTTATTTATGTTTAAGGAAATTTGCATCTACTCAACACAGTTTCATATTATGATTTTTTTACTGTCATAATTTTTTGAGCTATCAGTATCTTCATATATCATTGTTTTTCCAAAAGCTGTTAATGGTTAAATGAAATTCTCTTATATGGAAAGAGCAAAATTTATTTAATAATACTGTTAGCCATTTAGATCCTCTCTTTTTTCAATTTGGGAAACAACGCTTGCTTTTCAATATTTGTTCACAGTGGACTGTTGGTAAATAAAAACATGGTCTCTGGAGTTCTAAAATCCATGGCTCAAATCCCATTTCTGCCATTTATCCCTAGACCTCTCTGCAATCCTAAACCTCAGTTTCCTTCTTTGTAAAATGAATATAAATGAATATCATAATTGTACTTTTTTTTTGCGATACCAGGGATTGAACCCAGGGGCATTCTACCTCCGAGCTACACCCCCGGCCCTATTTTTTATCCTTTATTGAAACTGGGTCTCACGAAGTTGCGGAGGGCCTCACTAAGTAGCTGAGGCTGGCGTGAACCCGGATCCTCCGGTCTCCGCCTCCCAAGTACTGGGATTACAAGCGTGAGCCACCACATCCGGCGTAATTGTACTTTTTACCAGACTTTTGTTAATATATATGATATGTGTGTGGTATATGCATTTACACAGCACTTGGCACATAGTAAATTTTATTTATTGTATTTTTTATACTTTTATTGGTCATTGTAATTACACATCATGATTCAAGGTGAGATTCAAGGTGATATATTCATACATACATACATACACATATCCCTTGGTGTATTTCCTTCATACCCCACCTCGCTTTCCCCTCCTCCCTTCCCGTACCCGTTAGTGAGATTGGTAGTGTGTTCTTATATGGATATAACATTTGAACTTTTCCCTTCCTCAAGCCTTGTTTTTTTCCTCTCCACCTCCCTCCCCCCATCTCCTTCTTCTATTCTACTGGTCTCTCTCCTCATTTATCTAAAGTTGCTTTTGTTTCCAATTTTCTCTCTAGCTTCCACATGTGAGAGAAATGCATGACCCTTGACTTTCTAAGACTGGCTGATCTCACTTAGCCTAATATTCTCTAGTTCCATCCATTTTCTTGCAAATAACATAATTTTGTTCTTCTTTATGGCTGAGTAAAATTCCATTGTGTGTATGTACCACATTTCCTTTATTCATTCATCTATTGACAGACACCTAGGTTGGTTCCATAATTTGGCTATTGTGAATTGGCATAGTAAATTCTAATAAATATTAACTGCTATTGTATCAGTCACTGTCATTAATCATCTGCAGTTTTTTGCAGAGCTTTTAGAAACTAGATTATAACATCAAAGTGTATGAATATTATAATATACTTTAGTAATTTATTACCAAATTGGTTTCTCTAAAGATTCTATCAATTGATAGCCACTTAAGTAATACCTATCTTACCTTACCCTTCGCCATTATTGGATACTATCTTTTTTATTGTTTATCAATGTGGCACACAAAAATTATATTCCATGACTTGCATTTCTTTGTAACTTGCATTTCTTTCTTGTAATTTACATTTACCAGTGGAAATGACTAGTTTAAAACATTTAATTGCCTAATCATATTCCTTCATAAATTATTTATTGAGGTCAATGCCCATTTTTATTGATTATCCATATCTTTCGAAATCACTGAGTTCTCTGTATATTATAATAATAATTATTTATAGTTGTAATTTATTCAGCATTTAGAACTTTCAGATGAGGAAATAAGGACCAAAAATACTATCTAGTTTGCCTAATGTCTTCAAACATTGCTTGGCATAGAGTAAATGCTTAGTAAATTCTTGATGTTTCTGTTATTCAACTTTGTTTTCTGCAGCACCAAGCACAGCCCAGTGCTTTGCACAGAGTAGAGGCAGAATAGGTGCATGTTAACTTACATTGAACACCCCCCCCCCGCCTCTGCCCTTTGTGCACAGAAGCCAGCCTCTCCCGCGCCTCATCACAGCCACTGCTTCAGCTCAGATGAGGCAGCGTCTCTTGGACTTGACTTGATTGTTCCCATATGTTTTTCATGACACTTTTCTAAAACTCTGTAAAATCAGGTTATTTTCCTCACTTCATTTCTAGGTAACAAACCTGAATTTGGCAAGTGGTGTCATAAGCAGAAGCAGTGCTTCGACTCCCCCCACCCTCCGGCCTGTCATCAGTCCTAGTGGTCCGCCATGGTCACTACACTCAGACCCCCACGCTCCTGAGAACCACTCCAGCCCCCCTGGAAGCAGGTATGTGAAGGGCTCTGGAGCTGGCATTCGGGTTGCACGGGGAGGGCCTGCATCCCTCCTTCACTTCTCTACAGAGCTAGGAGTAAGGCAGGTGCCCTTTCTTCACCTGTCCAATCCTCTGGCACTTGAATAAGAGGATTTGTCTTATTTGTAAGACAGCTTTCAGGAAAATTTAATGAAAAGGAAATTCTGATATAGTTAATAAAATCACTTCTGTGTATGGTTAATGTTAAAATCACTTCTGGGTACCATGGTTAATCCTTGTGTCTAGTCAATAGTGCACAGAGGTTTGACATTTTATCCTCACCTCCTATTTCTTTTTTATACCTAGTACTACATTGTGTTTCAGTAACTTTGGACTCTTTTCTTTTGAAGAATATATTTGGTTTTTGTGTTTTCACATAGGTTATATAATTAAACACAAAACAGCCTCCCAGGCCCATCGGGAGTTGGGAAAGAAATTTCGTTTATGTAGTTGAGAGCAGCAGCAGAGGGTAAAAAACAAATAGATCCTGGCCATAAAATAATCAACTTCTGAATTAAAAAGGAAGCCATTGTATTGCATTCTGGTCTTGCTCTGTACTTTAAGTACCCCTATATAAAGAGGTAAGAAATGGGTTCCTGATACATCTTCCTGCTATGGATTAAATTCTATCAATCCCTGAGTCAGATGAGCTAGAGAGAAATGTGACCATTACAACCATGTCTTCTTGCCACTGAGATTTTGTTCCCTCCAAATAAAGAAGCTCTATCACGGGTGTCCCCCAGAGTGGTCACCCCAATGCCAGTACTTCCTTCCAGCCTCTGCCTGTTCTGTGTGGCCTTGCACTGAGTTGGGAGGAGGGACCAATGACCTGGGCATGGAGGAAATACCTAATTATTGTTGAAGTATCTGTTGGTATCAGAATTATTACTTAAGAAGTTCATTTGGAGCCAGGCGTGGTGGTACACGCTTGTAATCCCAGTACTTTGGGAGGCGGAGAGCGGAGGATCTGGGTTCGCGGCCAGCCTCAGCTTTCTCTCTCTGTCTCTCTCTCTCTCTCTCTCTACCTAGTGAGGCCCTCTGCAACTTCGTGAGACCCGGTTTCAAAATAAAGTATAAAAAATAGGGCCGGGGGTGTAGCGCAGAGGTAGAACGCCCCTGGGTTCAATCCCCGGTACCGCAAAAAACAAAAAAAAAACAAAAAGAAGTTCATTTGGAAACCAGTAACTGCCCCAGAAGCAGTATATAAGCACATGGCATCATGGTCTGGTATGGTGTCTCATCCCCATGAACATGGTGGTCAGGGTGAAAGGAATTGTCTCAGTTGAGAGTGATGAAGAGTTGGAGACCAAACGGCAGGACTTTTTGAAACAGGACATCCTCCACACGGTTCTCTTTACAGGAGAAGTCTTGTTTGGTGATTTACAATCTACAGAGTAACCACATTCCTGAAACATAAGTCGTAAAAAAGAAATTCTGTTTATGCCATGGAGCTTTATTTTCCACATAAATGTTTCCAAATATTCCATTTTTGTGTTAAAATCAGAGTCCTTTTTCCTATGGAGAACATTTTCATTACAATTTTGGATGATATTCTATCTGTTTGACAAGGCTACAGGCATTTTCCATACTGTAAACAAAATGTCAAAAGTACACATTTTGGAAAAGTAGAGTTTTAGCACTTTTTATGCTTGCAGATGAAATGAGGGGGGAAATTAATGAAAGTTACGACTGGGCATAGAGCTTTCTTTTGAAAGTACCTGTTAGTAGTACGAAGACGGAAACTGACAGGATCTGTCAAGATCAGACCCTGGAGCTAGAGTTCAGCGTGGTGAGGGGCTTCTCCCAGGGAGACTACCCCCGGGCTGTCATGGAATAGCATATTACTGAATTACCTCAGAGCCGTCGCAGCCAAAATGCAACGCCCACCAAGTCCCCTCATCTTTTCCTTTTTTATTTAGTCGCAACAGCCCTCTTTTTGCCTCCTTTTCAAGCCAGGGGCCAGTTGTCAGGTCCCATTCCAGTCCCGGGTTGCCCTGGGAAATCTTCCACTGCCCCCAGGTAACCTCTGGTTGCCAGGACAGCTGGAGGCTCAGCTTGGGAGTTCGAGTTCCGTGTGGAGTTCCCAGAGCTCCCCACCACAGAGCAGCCTGAAGGGAATTCTCAGGTTCTTCCAGACCTGGCTTTGTTATGGGCCCTAGCCAGAGGCATTCTGCACAGTACTGAGTCCTGATTTCCATTTTTACCTGGTTTTGCGGATATTTATTTAGTCAGTTGTTGTTTCTCCTAAGTTCAATGAATACGGGATTCACAGCTTAGAGATGTGAGTTTTATTACTGGTTTTGACACTGTGACCCTAAACTATTCATTTAATCTTTGTATTGGATACGCATACTTACATGTACACTGGCCTGTTTTGAGATCTTTTAGATTGCCTTTAAAGCACTTTGATGTCCCTGAAGTGGGGGCTATGTAAATAAAACGTACTCTTACTAGCTTTTCTACAATAGAAGCAGTGGATTCCAGTGCTGATAAGCTCTGCTAATTCACTAAACTAGAGGCGGCCCTGTAAACTATAATAAGATGTAAAGAGAATCCCATTGCTAGCTGTACTTTTCATCTCTGCGTGTCGGAGAAGTTAGTGACTTGGTAGCCACAGGAATGAAAACTGGTGACTCACGAGAACTCTGCAAATAGTGTTATTTTTCATTTCCCTGTGGTGTTGCTATTGTTCTCAGTTTTATGGATCACACAAGTTTTCACCAGACAACCTTGTTCTTCCCCCACTGTTGGAAACCACCCCAAATGTAGCCTCAGGGCTGTCGTCTCCCATTGGGTCAGCGTGAGCTCAGCCCAGCTCCTCAAATCCCCTGGTTCCTTTGGTCTGTCTGGAGTCCCTGTTCAGGCTTTGTTGTGGGAGAGGAAGGCAAAGAGCCCATGACTTGCCCAGACAGTCTGAGGCCTGGCCACGCAGCTTGCAGTTCCCTAGACGCTCTGGAGTTGGACTTGGCCAGCCATTCCTCTGTTGTTACTTTTCAGAGGTAATAAGTGAGATTAATTGCAGGCTATTCTCCAGAAGAGAAGTTGTTAGGGCCAAATACAGTCACATGTTTAGCAGCCTGAGGTGTGCCCCCAAGCAAGGCCAGCTTAGAATTATGCAGCAGGGACTCCAGGGTGCAGGTACCACAAGTTTATGACCTTTTTTTTCTTCAAGCCATGTTTCCCGTCTCCGGATGCTGATACCTGGGTATTTCAGCTTTTCTTTGGCCAATGAGAAAGGTTGGATTTTTCAAGCTGCCTTTTAATTATTCGTTTTCTGGGCACATGGGGAGTCATTAGGAGCTGAGAGTTGATGTGCAAGGCATCTCCTCATTACTGCCAGCCTTCCGTGGAATTGGACCACGTCAGGGAGAAGAATTTTCTAGGTGAGGAGTGCTCAGTGGGTTCATAGTGCATTTTTCTTTGTGAGACCTGGAAGGGTTACTGTAAAATCTTGGCTGCTGCTTGGAATGATTTGGGAAGGACAGGGCCTCAGACAGCTTGGCAGGAACCTGAGGCCCTGTTTTTTCCAGTCCAGCCCTTCCTTGTAGATCGAGCTGTCAGGGAATCCCACGAATGTCTGGCTTCTGCCCCTTTGTATGTTTTTCCAGCATTTGTCATTGAATTATTTTTATCCATCTCTGGCTTTTTCGCACATGCATCCTGGGGATTTGTCTGTTCCTCGATATTAAAGGTAGGGGAAGTTGGCAACAGAGCACAGCCATGAGTTTGTTCCTGCATTTTGTGATAGGGCAAGACCTTGTGGGCATGGGATGCTCGCCCTGGCCAGCCCCTACTCTGTAGTGAACATCTGTATTCTACCAAGGAATTCTACCAAGGAATGGGAAATCTTGGAAATTTGGGCTATTTTTTATGTCACTCTGTCCCTCACCCCTTGTTCCCTTCAGTAATAGATAATAAAGAGTCTAGTGTACTGTTGAACTTAATTTTTTAGGAACAAGTTTTTTCAGAGATTCTAATTCTAGTTTAGCTAATACTTTTCTCCTTTCCCTTAGATTATTTCTTATATTGCTAGAGATCCAGGTCTCTGACTTTTCATCTTCAATCAGTCCTCAGAAACATTGAATCTGTTATTTTATTTTAAAATATATGTCCTATGCACCAGAAAAAAATATGTCCTACGCATTGTCTTTATGTCAGGCATTGTGTCAGATGCTGAGGAGTAGCAATAAATAACACAGAATATTCCTTGATCTGACAGAATTTACATGTTCTCAGCATAGGGCTGGGTGCTGGTTAGGATCTAAAAGTTATTTAAGACATGGTGTTTGACCACTAAAAGGTTAGCATCTGTCATGGAGAAGGAACCATATATACATGAAACAATTAGGAAGCAGTGTCTGGCAACATATAACAAAGATCTAGATTTTATGGCACAGTCAATTAGAAGAAAGATTATTAAGAAGAGCATGTCAGAATTCAATCCTGTCACATGCTATGCTACAACATGGGTGGACCTTGAGTCAGTCACAAAAGGACAAATAATATATGAATCTCTTCATGTGAAATACCTAAAATAGTCAAGATCATAGAAACAGAAAATAGAAGGGGGTTGCCAAGGGCTGGGGGAAGAAGGAAGGCAGATTCAGTGTTTAATGGGTATAGAGTTTCAGTTTTGCAAGATGAAAATGTTCTCGAGATCTGTTGTAGAACAATGTGAATGTACTTAACACTCCTGAACTGTACACATAAAAATGATTAGGCAGTAAATATAAAATTATGTGCTTTTTACTATAATAAAAAATAGACTATGTAAGGATTTAAAAGAGAGCCCCCACGGTTCCACAGAAATTGTTCAGTAACTAAAACAGTAAGATTTATCCATCCTCCACCTCTATGCAAGGAAATTATTCTGAAACTAGTCCTGTAAATTCTGCTCTTTCTTTTTTTTTTTTTTTTTTTGCGGTACTGGGGATTGAACCCAGGAGCATTTTACCTCCAAGCTACACCCCCAGCCCTATTTTTTATTCTTTATTTTGAGACAGGGTCTCACTAAGTTGCGGAGGGCCTCACTAAGTAGCTGAGGCTGGCCGCGAACCTGGATCCTCCAGTCTCAGCCTCCCAAGTACTGGGATTACAAGGGTGCACCACTACGCCCAGCTTCTTTCTTTAAAAGCACGTGACCATTGGCCCCTACTAGGAAGATGGCATGGCTTAGTGGAAAGGGAAAGCACTTTAGAATCACACAGAAGACCTAGATTTGCCATACTAAGTATGTGACCTTGGGCAAGTTACTTAGTGTCCCTGAGCTACAGTTTCCCCCATCTTTTAAAAAATGCACATGATGATAGCTGCCCCATTAAGTTCTTAAAGATGATATTGAATTGTATATGTGAAAGTAGCCAGCATAGCGCCTGGTTTGGGTGTCAGTTCTTGATAACTCTTAGTTCCCTTTCCAAAAAAAGAAAGAAACTTAAAATTGGACTTGCTTGGAGTTTGGTGTTGCTACACCACTTTAGTTTAGTGCCCAGTTTAGATAAAATTGGCCACCGCCCTGTGCAGTGCTCTCCTGGAGCTAGACTACAGAGAGGCAGCCTTTCCCGCTGAGGATGGGAAGGCATCAGAGTGGGGCCGACAGGAGACTCTCTTCCTTTCTCTCTCTCTGACCCTTTGTTGAAGGGCGACTTCTCTCTACACACCAGGCCCTTCCTCTCCGCTATCTTCTGAATGTTGAAATTTCCATTGCAGCTCGATGTTCCAGCCAGTAAACACTCATATTTTCCATCCATCCTGGGGGTCGAGCTTTGGGAGAGCTTTTCTCTGGAGGAGTTTGGAGCTTATAATTTTGTGCTTTATCCTGTTAAATAAACAATGCTCTCTAGCCAAAGAGCACAATTACAAAAAGAAAACACTTTTTTTTTGAGGGGGGGATGCTAAAAAAAAACAGCTCTTTCATGTTCAGAGTTCTGTAGAGGTGACATTTCATTTCTTACTCTTATTCTTTCCCATAAAATAAAATTTACCTGACCTTCCTCTTCCTAAGTCTTAGCTCTCACTGTTCCTTCCCCTTGAGTAAAAGGTTTTCTCCAGCACATGAGTGATAGAGGTCTGTATTTCTGACTGAGATGCTCATACAGCCAGTAATGTAACCTTTCAAGGCTTATAGCCCATGTCAGTTCAGGCCCTATCACAGATCCTCCAGCTTCTCATTCGTGGAGAGAGCTGAGTGTCATCAGTGTTTGTGCCAAAGCCAGAATGATTGGCTTCTGCCTGTTGGTAAACTTAGGGAATGTGTCAAAGATAGCTAGCTGGGTATATGCAGTTCAGGTTGGGGAACTTGGGACCTAGTATGAAAAAAGAAAGAAGTGGATCTTTTCTTATTCACAAGTCGAAATAAAATGCAGATTGCTTTGTGTTGCCAGTGTCAGTTTTTCCAGTTTAGTTTGCCTTCCTCATCCCACACCACCCACGCCAAAGTATTAAACTACCTTACATTTCCTTCAAATGAACGTGTGTGCACACACAGTCTTTGTTAGAGGCAAGATCTTATCCTGTTTAACTGTTCATTTCCTGATTTTATTATCTAGCCAAAATTGATGGTGATTTTGGTTTTAAGAGGGCTGAGTGACAAAGCTCCATGTACAAAGCTGAATGAGACTCCTTTTGAGAATCAGGAAACTGCAACCATCCCTCAGTATCCATAGGGGATTGGCTCCAGGACCCCTGCAGATACCAAAATCTTGGATGCTCAAACTCCTTATGTAACATGATAGAGCATCTGTATATAACCTGTGCACATCTCATAGACTTTCAATCTCTAGATTACTTATAATACCTAATATGATGTAGATGCTATGTAAATAGTTGTTTTACTGAATTAATTAGGGAATAATAAGGAAAAATGTCTGTACAATATAGATACATTTTAAAAAATATTTTTGATTCAAGGTTGGTTGAATCCTGCAGATACAGAGGGCCATCTATATTATTAGAGTTGCTTCATTTAGAGTTCACTTTAATTCTCCTCTTATGTTTTTTCTTTTCTTTTTTTTTTTGGTTTTTTTGTTTTTGTACTAGGGGTTGAACCCAGGGGTGTTCTCCTCTGAGCTATACTCCCAGCCCTTTTTATCTTTTATTTTGAAACAGGGTCTTACTAGGTTGCTGAGAGTCTCACTACATTGCTGAGGCTGTCCTTGAACCTGTGATCCTCCTATCTCAGCCTCCTAAGTACTGGGATTACAGGCTCGCACCACCACGCCTGGCTCCCCTTATGTTTTTTCTATTAGCTTCTATACATTCAAGTTAACTGTGTTTTACCAGCCCTGAAAAGCTTGGAAAGAATCTTAATGGTGAGGAAACATTATATATTTCTTTATGACCCCTTGTAGAGAAACACCAATGATCCTTTGTGTGTGTGTGTGTTGCTGGTGATTGAACCCAGGGGAATTCTACCTCCAAGCTACACCCCCAGCCCTATTTTTTATTCCTTATTTTGAAACAGGGTATCACTAAGTTGCAGAGGGCCTCACTAAGTTGTTGAGGCTGGCTTTGAACCTGCACTGATCCTGTTTCAACCTCCCAAGTCCTGGGATTACAGGCGTGTGTATGCACCACCACGCCCAGCTCCAATGATCCATTATTAAAGCTTACTTGTTGACTCAACAGATTTGGAAGAGAGACCAGCCAACTTTCCTGAACCTTCAACCAAATATTTCATCCTTCCCTCTTGCCCTTCCTTCTCCTAAATGACTGTCAGCATGTTACTGACCAAGTACAGCTAACAATCAGTGCTTAAAAGTCTTAGGGTTTAAAAGGCTAAAAGGAAAACACTCCCTGCATCCATGTTTTAACAAAAGAATACAGTATAACTATAGCATCTGAAAAAGGAGTAAAAGTCTTCTCTTCCCTGCAGCCGCTTTGAGGAGCAAAGTTTTGGTGTAGGCTCTTGGTAACTCTTAGTTCCCATTCTTAAAAGAGAGAAGTGTAAAATTGGAATTGGAAAAACTTGCTTGGAATATGGTATTTGCTACACCACCTGGTTTAGTACCTACTTGAGAATCAACTGGCCACTACTCAAATGCATATCATACAGCACCATAGTAAGGAAAGAAGTAATTCCTGATCATTATACTAAGGTTTACATGATTATATTTATTATGAAGCAAGTATCTGTATATTAAAATTTTGATTACAAATCATTAAAATGGTCCTAAAAGAAAGATACTAAACTTAAAAGGCCATTTAAATATGAAACCAGCTGTTGTTTGGGAGATGAGAACAAGGCTTGTGGTAGAAGAGAGGCAGTATACGAGAGTTCAGGCATTCAAAATGTCAACATCTGGCAGGCTCAGGTGTTCATTATTGGTAACAGTAGAACTCTTATCCTAATAGGACAATTCTTATGCTTCAGAGGCAGTTAGAGATGATTCATGGTTTTCATTAATTATCAGGCTAAGACTTTATTAATTTGACTTCGAAGGCAATCATCAATACCACATTTGGCTTGGTTCTTAAAAATGTTTTTACTATCTTTCTGTGATGAGAGTGAAATATGGATGCATCTCAGTGATGTGACTATGTGAGAAAGTAGGCTTTCTGGCGCAGCAGGTAAAGATCATGAAAGGGGTTAATAAATGGGATGTACTTAAAGGCTACAGGAATTCATAGTATTGTTCTTCTGCAACCGGGTTGCACCAAAGAAAATGGAGTAGATGGAAGACTCTGCCTGTATTGTTTAGTGCAAAGATCTTGCTAGCTGCTTGAACCCAACACTGACATTTGAAATATAAGCTCCAAAAGAGTTTTGTTACCTTCTTCACTGAATATTTAGTAGATAGAAGTATTTGAAAAAGAGGGGAGCCAGCCACAAAGGCACCAGAACCACCAAGGCCAGTGTTACCTGGTTGGGCCATCCCATTTCCAGGCCCTTTGGTGCTCAGGGAGCACCAAAGATGCAAGGGCTTCTCACAGTCATTGCTAGGGTGGCTAGTGAGTGAGCTGCTGGAGAATGGCTATGACCCAGTGGCTGCCCCTCACGGATCCCAGTAGCCCAGGGCCAGTGAATCTGCCCCTCTTGGAGGTCTCCAACCCCAGAAAACTCGGCCACAAGATCAGTCAGCTGCAGTACATGCAGAACATGGTGGTGAAGACTCTCATGGTTCACCACTGGGCTCTTCTACCAACCCACAGATACAATCAAGCTGAATCTGCCTGATTACCATAATAAAAAACTCGATGCATATGGGGACTATTAAAAGACTAGAAAATAATTATTATTGGAGTGCAAGCGAATGTACATTGGACTTCAACACTGCATTTACAGATTGTTATGTTTATAGTATGTGACATAACTAAGGTCAAGATGACAGGAATGCTGAGCTGTGGGAGGCTCTTTTTTCCATATGAGGAGATGACTCGACTTCCCCCACTCCCCACCCCCGATGCTGGGGATTTTGAACCCAGGGCCTCACACATGCTAGGCAAGTACTCTGCCACTAAGCCACACCCCATAAAAGTTGGCTTTTATTCTTCATGTTTGTCTATATCTTCTAAGGTTTTCTACATTGAAATATATCTATATTATCCCCTCCTGCCCCCCAAATCCCTTAACAAGATTTAAATAAAACTTTCTAGAGCCGGGCGTGGTGGCGCACGCTTGTAATCCCAGTACTTTGGGAGGCGGAGACCGGAGGATCCGGGTTCGCGGCCAGCCTCAGCGCGCATGCGCGCGCACAATCGATCAATGGATAGATCGATCGGTCTATCTCTGTCTCTCTCTCTCTCTCTCTCTCTCTCTGTCTCTCTCTCTCTCTCTCTCTCTCTCTCTCTC
>PVJS01016922.1:0-36844 GCA_004027185.1 Glis glis
TTAAACCTCACATGTATATGCACATGCATACATGCATGCATTAAACCTAATCAAAATTGTATACTTTAAATATAGGCAATTTGTAGCAGGTCAGTTATACCTCAAGAGAACTGAAAAAATCAAAGCTTGACTGCCAACTTATTCCTGTTCAAATGAACTGTGCTAATATAACTGCCATATATTACACATATCCAGAATAAAGGTAAAAAATAGAAATAAGAAAACACCATCTAAAAGCACCATTTGTATATTCTGTTTTTGAAGTGTTTTTTACACTTTTTTTGCCCAATTTTAGGATTTTAAAATTATTGATTTCTAAGGGTTGTTTCTATAGTTTGGAAATCATCCTTTTGCCAGATACCTATATTGAGGATATTGTTTTCCCATAGTCTGTGACCTGCCTATTATTTGAAACAGCATTTAAAAATTTATTTGGAATAAATTCACTTAGCAGTGCATACTAAAAAAAAAGAAGAAGAAGAAGAAAACAGAATCAGGGATGTGCAATTGGCAGGAGGGCAGATTCTTTTGACGTTGTATGTGGAGGTCAAGTCTCTAGTGACTTACCATCTTGAACTTTTCCAGTAACACTGGTCAGTTTGCTTTCATCACTGCAGAACAATAACTCCCCACGTCCTCGAGTAGCCCTGTTTCCTCTGGTGTCTCGAAAAGCTGATGCCAGATAATGTGAGATAGTATCACATAGACCTGTAGCTGCATAAACCATGGAGCAGATTTTGTAGCTTTTATTGTTAAGGGGAAAGGGAATGAAAGCAATGATTGAAGGTCAGGAAAGATAGTTTGGTTCCTTTATTTTACCATCAATATCTACAAGAAGAAAAACAGTTTTTGAAAGATAGGAGCTTAGTGCTGAAGGCACCCCTGCAATCCATTAGCTTGATACTGCTGGGAAAGCGATATTTCAAAACCACAAATCTGATCATGTTGCTCCAGCTTAAAACACTGCCAGGGCTTCCTACTGGCCACTGCCTTTTGGGAAAATGCTTAGTAGGGCTGCATGTCTTGACCCTGCCTCCCTTTTCTGCTCATCTCACTTGGTCCTCAGGCACTCCGAATGCATTCACTGTCTTACTCTTGGAGGCTTTTCAAGCTGTGGTGCTTTGGGTTCTCCAGGAAGCAGGCGTGGAGGCAGCTCAGTGTTCCGGATGTTTATGAGGAGTGCAGAAGAGGGGGCAGGACTGGGAAGAGGGAGGGATCTGGCTGAGAGGCAAGCCTGCCAGCCTCAGCCAACAGTGCAGGGTGCTCTGAAACTGAAATAACCCCACCAGATGTGGCCTGCCTGGGAGGAAGGGCGTGACCTTGGCCTGCCTAGGAGGAAGGGTGCGGCTTTGGTGAGGCACCTCTCTGCAGCGCCCGGCAGGGCTGCCAGCCCTGCCAGCACTTGGGGCATCAGGTCCCTCTGTGAAGGGGGATCTGGGTGTGGCATTCGTAGGTCACCTGCCCTTGTTATTATCTTGCAGGAAACTCTTTCCTCCAGTTCACCAGGTTATTTCAGCTCATCAGATGAGGTTTTCCAAATTCCCAAACGAAGTTGGCTTCACTACCATATTTCTTCAGCACCATCCTTGGGATCATCTTCATCATACTTCAGGTGATTGGCGACTTACTTCTGTTTCCTTCCTTACAACAGTAACTCCACAAGGACAGGGATAACTTCTGTAGTGTTCACATTGGCATCCTCAGTGCCTACCAGGTGCCAGCACACAGTAGGTACTCAAAATACCGACTGGACGAATTAGTGAATCTGAGGTCGAAGGAGCCCTATGAGGAGCAGAAGTTCATGCCACGGCAGGGCTTTGGCATGTACTAAGGCTGGGGGCACTGGGATGTAGAAGCAAAGACTTCTGGCTTTGCTATCAGACTGCCCAGTGGGTCAGTCCCAGCTCAAACACAACCTACCTGTGTGACCTTGGATATGTTAAAAATCTCTAAGCCCTGATTTTAAAAGTCTAATAATAATAATAATAATGATAACAACAACAATAGAACCTTTTGCAGAGGCTGTTGGGAGAATTCAGTGAAATAACATGTGTAAAAGGTTTATCCAAGTGCCTGGAATATAGTAAGGCATCAGTAAATGTTAGCCACTAATGCTATTACTATTTCGCCTTTAGCAATATGTCTTTAATATAACTTAAAAAGAATGCCAAGAAAAGACTTTTACATTTTTGCTATTTATGCATCAAAATAGTAATCTTGGAAAAAATTAGAATCTTGTTGGATTTCTCTACACTTACTTTACACTTTACTATGGGTTTTTAATTTGCAATTTGGCTTTTTTTTCATATGGGTGATGGAGCATGGCATTGTCTTCTCCTTCCTTAGGGCCTTGTAGGGTTTTAAGTCCTGCTCCTGCACACTCCACTCAGACAACTTAGGACTCTGTAAATCTGCAATACTGATTTACTTGTAGCTTATGAGTGCCTATTGTGGCGCACATGTGTGTGTGTTGCACATTTCAGATACTCAACAAATATTTCTTTAATTGACTGGCATAAGAAGAAAAACATCATATCTCTTTAGAAAGGCAAATGACAAAGGGTTTTAGGTAATCTGTAAGGTGCTCAAAAAACAGTACAACCGGGCGTGGTGGCGCACGTTTGTAATCCCAGTACTTGGGAGGCTGAGACTGGAGGATCTGGGTTCACGGGCAGCCTCAGCTACTTAGTGAGGCCTTCCACAACCTAGTGAGACCCTGTTTCGAAATAAAGAATAAAAACATAGGGCTGGGGGTGTAGCTCGGAGGTAGAATGCCCCTGGTTTCAATACCCAGTACCACAAAAAAAAAAAAAACACATAGTACAAAGTTTGGTAAGCTAGAATCCAAACATTTATTCTTTGTTATCCCTTTATTTTTAATTTAAATATAACACCCATATTCAAAAGTGCCCCCCAAACATTAGTGAACCACTCAGTGAATCAACACAAAATGAACACTTGATCACCAGCCACACCAAGAAATAGGACATTTGCCAAAAGCCCCTCTCGTGCCCTCTAAAGCATCCATCTTTATAAAGTATTTATCTTTGCACCAGAAATCCTATCTGAGCCTTTAGTGGTTCTTCTTCTGAGGGGAAAAGAAAATTGCCAGCCCTGCTTTCTTCATGGGCTGCCTTGGCGATTGGTTGCTACTCACTCACTCACTCTCTCTCCCACTCTCTCACTGATGTGTTTTCAAACTCTATCATCTTCTTAAGGAAATACACACATTTAACACCCCAGTTCTATTCCTTTATGACTCTTCTCCCGGTGGGGCCCCACTTCTTCCTTTATCTCTTTTTACTGTGTGTTCTTTCCCCCATCGTCTCCCTAATTGAAGCAGTTTACCCACGTCCTATTAACCTCTGACCTGTCTTCTCATGTTAACTACTCCACTATTACATGCTTTTAAAATTTTTTCCAAAAGGGATTGAAGCTTTGATCAGTGTTCTAAATAAGCTCCAAATGTGAATTTTTTCATTTAATTCAGACTGCAAAGATTAAGAGAACATATATTAAGGATGGGTCAAGAACTGAGTAGAAATGATGACACATTTAGAGAAAATGATTTATTTTTCTGGGTGACAGGCAAAAGAATATGAAGAAATGGAAATGACTTCACCACCTCAAAGAGTTAATAGCAAAAGTTGTACTCGGGGTATGCATGTCACTGTGATATAAACAGTGCTGCTGCAGAAAGTTTCAAAAGGTACAGTTAACTGAAAATGCTATTTCTTACTCAGTAGAAGAAAGAAAATTAATAATCACAAGAACTGACAACCTCTCTGGAAATGTCTCATTTCCGTATATGTCACTGTAAAGTTAGCTTTTTCTTTTTCATTATGCTCAACGGCTCTTTCCATTTCTTGTCAATGTCATGTCATTTGAAGAATTGGTATATGCTGAGATTTGTGATTACAAGGCATTGCGTGCAAGGAATAAAAGTGTTCTCTTAAACCCTAATAAGATGTCTCTAAATATATTCTGAACTTTAAAAAATTGTGTGAAACCAGGCATGGTGGCACATGCCTACAATCCTAGTACTTGGGAGGCTGAGACAGGAGGATCACAGGTTCACAGCCAGCCTCAGCAACATAGTGACTAGGCTTTCAGCAACTTAGCAATACCCTGTTTCCAAACAAAAACAATTTTAAAAATGGCTGGGGGTATAGCTCAGAGGTAGTGTGTGTGTGTGTGTGTGTGTGTGTGTGTGTGTGTGTGTGTGCGTGTGTGTGTATACATACATACATGTTGTTACATAAGGGGTGAAAGGCTGATCCAAGAAATTCAGTGCTGAGAGAATACACAGTGACTATAGCTAATAAGAACAAATGCTGGACTCTGATCAATTAATTTAACAATAGCTAATTTAACAATAGTTCAGTCAAGTGCCCACAGTAAACTATTTCTCCCATTTGGAAAAGATAAAAAAGTGATGCTGATGCTAACCCTCCATGTAGAGCATGGTTCTTGATATTGTATCTATTCATATAAGTATCTGTCTCCCTGGTACATTTTCAGAGCCTTAAGGAAGAAAATGTCTCATCCACACCACTGAACACAGAGCCTAAAACAGAAGGTGTTTCAAGATTCTAAGCTTAAAACTACTCAGTGCTAGCCTCAGTTTCTCAGTTGCTATTCCCAACTGCTACAAAATTCAGTGGATTTTTACCTCAAGAGTATTGTCCTTTAATTCTACCTTTCTTTACCACTCCCAACACAATGCAGAAGTCCACACTCTCACCGCCTATTGGACCGGCCTCTCCCCTCCTCCCTATGTCCCACTTACCTATCTGTCCAGTCTGTCTTCCACACAGCCCTTGGAGATACCTTATATAGCAACAGGAGAGGAAGCTTTCTGAGTGTCAACTATATTCCAGGTGCAATGTTGTACATTTATAATTATGTTCTTTAATAACTACAATACCCATATGCAGCAGGGTTATAGCATTATGGCATTTCTACAAAATGAAATGAAAGGAGATTGTCTTTCTGACACTAGCTGTTCTCCTGATGCTGTATCTCTCTTACTGGTTACATTATTTTTTTGCTTAAAAAAAAACTACAATACTTGATCTTAGCCAAAAGGCTGAGAAGCATGAAATGTGGAATTCTACTCAGCATAAAGAAGAATAAAATTATGTCATTTTCAGGAAAATGGATGGAACTAGAGATTGTTATGCTAAGTGAGATTAGCCAGTTTTAGAAAGTGAAGGGTTGTATGTTTTCTCTCCTATGTGGAAGCTAGAGAGAAAATAGGAAACATAAGGGACTTAAGATAAATGAGGAGAGAGACCAGTAGAATAGTGGAAGGGGATTTGAAGAGGGAAATGGGGAGGGGAAACGGGAGACTTGATGAAGGAAATAGTTCAAATAGTGCTATGTACATACATGCAGTTTTCAGTATTAATCTCAATAATATGTATGGGAAGGGAGAAGGAATGGGATGGGATCCGGAGGGAAACACACAAGTACTGTATAGAAGTATGTGTCTATTACTCTGAATCTCATTATGATGTATAACTACAATGCAACAATAAAAATATATTTCAAATCACTACTGAAAAAAAATGTTACTACCAGATCCCATGTACTTATAAACTCTTTGTCCTGGCATACAAAGAAAATAAAATTATATAGCTCTGATCACTTCTCAAGCCTTCTCTACCTCTACTCCTATGGGCTATGGCAAGCTCCTGCAGCTATGGACTCTCCCAGCTGCTTAGACTTCCAGTCCATCCCATGATTCCATGCATTCTAGTGTGCTGGTTTCTGTCTAGAATGCGCCAGCACATTCTCCCAGGCAGCTGGTTGCTCCATCCCATGATTCCATGAATAACCTAGCACAGTCCACACTGGATCATGACTCCTGATGGAGAGACCCAGCTGTGCTTCTGACCCTCTCACTGCAAGATCTTCAAGGAGATGGACTGTGTGTTTACTCAGATGTCTATCTCTTGCACATTGTGTTCGATTTTTACTGAAGAAAGACTGGAAGAATTAAATGCAGATAGTGGAAAAATGAATTCTTTTAAGCTCCCAGAGAACAGTTTAGAGACCCTCCGCAACTTTGTGAGACTCCATTTCAAAATAAAGTATAAAAAATAGGGCTGGGGGTGTAGCTTGGAGGTAGAAAGCCCCTGGATTCAATCCCTGGTACCCCCCCAAAAAAAGAACAAAGAATAAAACTGAAATATAAAGATCTAGACCGAATTCTGACTAAAAAGAAACAACAACAAACGCACAAGCTTTGTTTCATGGTTACAACTAAAATGGAATAGCATTAGGAAATTCGGTTCAGGAAGTCAGAACACAATATCAATCAGTAAGACTTTCCATACTTTTCTAGTCACAGGAAATCTTAAAATATCAGTCTATTCTGCCTGTGTGTGCAGCAAAAGCTAAGTGTCTAAAGCACTCAAAATACTGTAGAAGGTACAGGTTATATGCTTTATCAAACTAAGGTAATTTTGTTAATCTTATTTGTAAATGTCATTTCAAAGAAGGACAGTACAAGCTAGGTGGGGTGGCTCATGCCTGTAATCTCAGTACTTGGGAGGCTGAGGCAGGAAAATCACAGGTTCCAGTCTCACCTAGGCAATTTAGTAAGATTTTGCTTCAAAATAAAAAAATAACCAAACTTAGTGATACTTCAGCAACTTAGCAAGACCCTTATTCAAAACAAAAAATAAAAAGGGCTGGGGGTATAGCTCAGAGTAGAATGCCCCCAGATTCAATCCTCAGTAACACACACACACACACACACACAAACACACACACACACACAAATAGGCATAGACCTAGGAGTGTAGCCCAGAGGTAAAACACCCCTGGGTTTGATCCCTGACACCAAAAAAAAAAAAAAGAGAGAGAGAGAGAGAGGAGTACCTTGTAAAAGACATGGGAAGTCCTATCAAAACTGAATGAAGCCAGAGGGCATGGTGTCACACATT
The DNA here is from genome assembly GCA_004027185.1 of Glis glis. Classification (NCBI taxonomy): domain Eukaryota; kingdom Metazoa; phylum Chordata; class Mammalia; order Rodentia; family Gliridae; genus Glis; species Glis glis. Next base: position 6,954 of record PVJS01016922.1, read on the forward strand.
AGTAATTGCAGTACATAGGAGGCTGAGACAGGATGATCGCAGGTTCGATGCCATCCTCAGCAACTTAGTGAGGCCTTCAGCAACTTAGTAAGACCCTGTTTCCAAATTTAAAAAATAAAATAAAATGGGGCTGGGGGCATGGCTCAAAGGTAAAACACCCCTGAATTTAATCCCCAGTAGCACAGGAAGGAAGGAAAGGAGGGAGGGAGGGAGGGAGGGAGGGAGGAAGGAAGGAAGGAAAGAAGGGAGGGAGGGAGGGAGGGAGGAAGGAAGGAAGGAAGGAAGGAAATTAAGTGAGGAAAAGAGAATAAAAGAAAAGATCTTTGCTGACAATTCAGTGTTAAAAGGTCTCATGTTCATTGAACTGATAGTTTTATAGAATCAGAACTACACCACAGTAAACCTGTAGTTGTGTGGCTTGGAAGTATCGAGGCCAGGGGATGTGTGGCTGCTTGGAGAAAGGGGAGAGGATGCCCCTGACCAACCCCCAGCTGACCTCGGTGTCCCAGCCTGAGACCAGACATGCGAGAAAAAAGGCTTTCAGATGACCCAGCCAACCTCAGCTGTCATCTTCCTGCAACCATTTGAAGGACCCCAACTGAATAGCAGGGGCTCTACAACACCCCCCCCCAAATGAATATCACTGTCCATTGCTGTTTTTTTTTTATCTTTTTTTTTTTTTTGGTACTGGGGATTGAACGCAGGGGTATTCTACCTCCGAGCTACACCCCCAGCCCTATGTTTTATTCTTTATTTTGAAATAGGGTCTCACTAAATTGTGGAGGGCTTCACTAAGCAGCCGAGGCTGGCCGCAAACCTGCTATCTTCCTGTCTCAGCCTCCCAAGTATTGGAATTACAAGTGTGTGCCACCACACCCAGTTTTCATTGCTGTTGTAAGCTACTAAACTTGGTATAGTATGTTACACACAGCAATAAATAACTGGCACATGTAATAAACATATGAAGACATAGCTTCCTAATTCATTCAAAATACTTACTATAAAATTCATCACCACCTGTTATTCCAGAAATTTACGTAAATTCATGTATGTGTATGTGTGCATGCGTGTGTGTGTGTGTGTGTGTGTGTGTCTCACACATTTAATTGAATAACATAACTACTTATTTTACTGGGCACAAAAACAAGTAAGATTTTGTTGAAAATTTCAAGTGTTATAAAATGACATAGTAAAAGTAATACACAAATATAGAAGTTTATATTAATGGAAAATGATTATGTATTTTAATAGACTATTTTCACAGCAATTTCAGGTTCATAGTAAAATTGATCATAAAGTACAGAGTGCTCATATACCCTCATCCCCCCACACACGCATCTTTCCTCACTATCAGCACTCCACACTTGAGGGGTACATATGTTACAAGTGATGAACCTACATTGACATATCCTTATTGCCCCAAATCAATAGTTTACATTAAGGTTGACTCTTGATGCTGTCCATTCTGTAAGTTTTGACAAATATATAATGACAGGTACCCATCATTATAGAATCATACAGAAAAGCTTCACTATCAAAAAAAATTACTGTGAGCTGGGCGTGGTGGTGCACACCTGTAATTCCAATATTTGGGAGACTGAGAGAAGGATTGCGGGTTCAAGGCCAGTCTCAGCAACTTAGCAAGACCCTCATCAATTTAGTGAGACCCTGATTCAAACTTTTTTTTAAAAAAAGGGGGCTGGAGCCGGGCGTGGTGGTGCACGCTTGTGATCCCAGTACTTTGGGAGGCGGAGACCGGAGGATCAGGGTTCGCGGCCAGCCTCAGCGCTCTCTCTCTTTCTCTCTCTCTCTCTCTCTACTTAGTGAGGCCCTCTGCAACTTCGTGAGACCTGGTTTCAAAATAAAGTATAAAAAATAGGGCCGGGGGTGTAGCGTGGAAGTAGAACGCCCCTGGGTTCAATCCCCGGTACCTCAAAAAAAGGGGGGGCTGCTGGGGTGTAGCTCGAGGTAAAGCACCCCTGGGTTCAATTTCCAGTATCAAAAAATAATAAAGAAATAAAACAATAAAGAAAATAAAAGTCCACTGTGCTCTTCCAATTCACCCCTCCCTCCGTCCTCAGCCCTAACAATCACTGGATCTTTTCACTCTCTCCATGGTTTGGCCTTTCCCAGAAAGTCCTGTGCTTGGAAACATACAGAATGTAGGCTTTCAGATTGCTTCACTAGCGTGTCTTACAACTGTCCTTCTTTTCTATTTCTTCTGTCTCTCCTACTTAAGGACATCGACTCTTGTTTAGATAATGGCAATGGAGCCCTAGCCAATTCTTTGCCTTAAGCCTATTGTCTTTTAGTCTGTTTTGTTCCCTTCTGACAGGTTAGTTTTCCTGGACTGCCTTGCTGATTAATGCCTACTTTAATGTCATTTGAAGTATAATGTATATTTATTATTTTCATAGTATAAATACTAAAATAATTAATGATGACTGAGAAAGCTTTTGTGTCTATATATAAGACAATTTTTTTTTTTTTGCGGTACCAGGGATTGAACCCAGGGGCGTTCTACCTCCGCGCTACACCCCCGGCCCTATTTTTTATACTTTATTTTGAAACTGGGTCTCACGAAGTTGCAGAGGGCCTCACCAAGTAGAGAGAGAGAGAGAGAGAGAGAGAGAGAGAGAGAGAGAGCTGAGGCTGGCCGCGAACTCGGATCCTCCGGTCTCCGCCTCCCAAGTACTGGGATTACAAGCATGCGCCACCATGCCTGGCTTACATAAGACAATTATTAAAAACTTGAAAATAAGCCAGATGTGGTGGTGCACGCTTATAATCCCAGTAATTGGGTGGCTGAGACAGGAGGATCACAGGTTCACAGCCAGCCTCAACAACTTATGAGGCCTTCTGCAACCCATTGAGACCCTGTTTCAAAATAAATAATAAAAATAGGACTGGGGATATAATTTGGAGGTAGAACCCCCCTGGGTTCAATCCCCAGTCCCAAAAAAACCCTTGAAAATAGATAAAAATAGTGAAATAAGTTGACATCATATAAAAACTCCTAAGATGAAATAAAATGGCATCCTATTGAGCATCAGTAGAGAGTAAATTAGATGATTCAAAGAATAGTATATCTTTTTTGACACAACAAATATTTTCATAATTTCAGATGATAATGCAAGGCAGAATAATAGATGTTAGATTATATCATATACTAATATTTGTACTTGCACTTATTACTTCAATAAAATTGTTTTTATTTTATTCAGTTTAGACCATTAATGTTTTGTTAAAAAAAGTTCTTATTTGGTAATTATTCATATCACGAAAGGATGTTTCATAAACAGAACTTTGTTTTTCAGTGCTGGGGATGGATGCCAAGGCCTCACACAAGCTGCGCGTGCTCTACCACCCAGCCAGCCTTAAGCAGAATGATACCCGCTCCGAAGTTCCTCAAAACACAGAAAAAGCTACAAACTCCTGTAGAATAAACATAATTTTTGCATATTTGAGCCAGTATAAAAGTGTGTGTCAAGAAGCAATGAAAGAACTCGAGAAGGATAAAGCATTCAAAACACGTTTACAAGTAAATAAAACTCCCTGGGCCTCTGCTCCTACCAGTTTGTGTGTCAGCTGTTGCCTCCCCCAGGTCTACTGGCCCTGCATTTTTATTTCTGATCTCTTTGTAATGCATATGTATGCAAGTAAATATGTAGGTAAGGAGATAGAGATACATAATTTTTTTCCCATGGGGGGCTCTTAAGGTTTTTAGACAGGGGAGTAAGATAACATTATGATGAGTTTTCAACATTTTTTACTAGTAAAATGTCAATCAATTTTAAAGAAAAGCTGTTTCCCTTGGCCTTTGAGTTATCTGGCATTCAAAATATCAGTCTTATCTGGGTAAGAAAACACTAATCTGAAAACCAGGAAACATGATATTATTCTTGGTTCTATTACTGATTTTTCAATCTGACCAAATATTTGTGTTTTTCGTTCTAAAAGAAATTTTGTTTTTGCTTTTGTTTTGGGGGGTACTGGGGATTGAACCCAGGGGCATTCTACCTCCAAGCTACACTCCCAGCCCTTTTTTATTTTATTTTAAATTTTGAAACAGGATCTCATTAGGTTGCTGAGGGTCTCACTAAGTTGCCGAGGCTGGTCTCTAACCTGAGATCCACCTGTCTCAGCCTCCTAAGTACTGGGATTACAGGCAAGAACCACTGCGTCTGGCTTCAAAAAGAAATTTTAGAAGGGACTCATTTGTTATATCTCTTCTCTTCTTTCTCAAAGTAGTAACATGTAAAAAATCAGAACAGAGGAAGACTAATAAATTAAATGTCAAATTGATAGAGAATATTCCCATACTTTTTTCCTGGTTCAATATTTGTTGAGTGATACACACTAGATATCAAGTGTGAAGACTCGAGCTGCCTCTAAAAAGCTACATCGAGTGGGACACATTCCCGAGCAAGCCTATGTCAATCAGTTCAGCTTTGCTGCCAAAGAAGTTTTGGCTTCTGTCATGAAATGAATTTTTGGATTTCAGAGCTTTTTTGGATTTTGGAATTGCAGATGAGAGATGGTACATTTGTATTATGGTGTTGTACATACACATTCTCCAATAGATGTAAGAAAGAGTACTGTGTGAATGTATAGGCATGGTGCCCACCCAGGCTGGCAGGCAGGAGGAGGGCGGTGGAAAGACAGTAGGGGTTGCTCACAGGTGTCAATGAAACAAAAAGATTATATCATCTGATTGTTCCAGGGAGCTGTGAGTGGTGTTGAGGAAGAAATTTGAGACTATTTTTAAGCTTTTCTACTTTACTGCATTACAAATTGTCAGATACTTATTGTTTCAGAGTTAACAAAGAAACGTTGGCCTAGTCAATTCCCCTACTCATAGAATTTTTTAAAAATCGCCCACAACACATTAAAGAACAGTGTCTTCATTTAAGCACTCAACTACTTCTTGCATGTCTATGCTGTAGTTCTTGCACTGTTCAGTTGATCTCTCTCTGGCTTTAGCCATACTCTACCCTATTCCACCACACAGAGCAGTCGCCTCACTTCCATGCCTGAAAACTTTTATGAGTCCCCTAGTAGAAAAAAAAATTACTATCTATCTATCATCTATCTGTCTACGTCTCTATAGTGCAAAGAAACCAGAAATTAAATGTAAGGCAATAGACCAGAGAGGGATGAGACAGCAATTTACATGCAAACTCAGGTAGGAGCTCCTGCACAGTGAAGCTTTATGAGGATTGCACACTTGGCAGTAAAGGGCAGGAGAGGCAAACAGAAGAAATGCCAAGGCTGGGGAGAAGATGTGTGAGACCTCAGCCAGGCCAGTGAGGAGCTTATGTTGAAGAAGCCCCTGGGAACTGAAGTGTATGGTAAACAGAATCCCATAAACATAGATCCAGAATATCTCAACATGTTAAGTTTGTGTATGTAGTCAGGTGCTGTGACGCACTCCTGTAATGCCAATACTTGGGAGGTAGAGAGAAGGATTGCAGGTTCGAGGCTAGCCTCAGCAACTTAGCGAGACCCTGTTTCAAAATAAAAAATAAAAAGGGCTGGGGGTGTAGCTCAGAGGTAGAATGCCTCTGGGTTCAATTCCCAATACCAAAAAAAGAACCAAAAAAAGGAAAGAAAAGTTTGTATATTAACTCTCACTTCTAAAGTTTGTTCAGTATTTTTATTATTTTTCTCCGCAATCTTACCTGTATAAGTTATTTGTGCTAGTTTTCAAGTGGGCCTTACTAAACAAATACAAATTCAGTACTTGATCAAGTTTTACATTAATCATTCCAAAGTATTTACTGGAAATCTATTTGTTAAGTGACCAGCACATAAGAGAAATCTTGAGATATTCACTAGAAAATAAAATCAGGGCAATTTGAGCAAATATAGTCTTATTATTTTATTGAATATAATTTTTTAAATCATAGAAACCTATAAAATAATTTAATAGCTATACCTTGAAAACATCTAAAAGCTTTAGGGTATCATTCAGTTTCCATATTACAATATATTAGAAATATATGCAATATGCAAAATTTCAGCTATTCATTTTTTTCTTAGCTGAGACGAAGTTGGGGCACTGAACATAAAAACAAAAAAAATCCAGAAATGTTCATTTGAATTATATTATGACTATGCAAACCAGAAGAGCTTGGTTAAACATGAAAATGCAAAGTCTGTTTCATTTCTTGTTCTTTAACTAAAAACCTAATAAGAGGGCAGGGATGGAAAGAAGGCCTGGAATTTGCCTTTCCCATTTCCTTCTCATGCACTCTGAAAAGACAGTCTCTCTACTGCTTCCCATCCCTAGACACAATGTCAGATTAATTGGGTATTTGTTTCAGTAACAATTTATTTTATTATTATTGTTAATTATTAGTGTGTGTGTGTGTGTGTTAGTTATTACCCTCACCCTATTTCAGTTTTTATTTTGAAAGTGTCTTGCTAAGTTACCATGTGCCAGACTCAAACCTGTTATCCTCCTGCCTCATCCTCCCAAGTACTGGAATTATACAGGCATGCACTACCATTCCTGGCTCATCAGTGAGAATTTTTACAAATTTTGTTCACACAGGATTTAATTTTCCTGAGGTAATGTTTACATAAACCACTGATTGTGAATATATGGAGGGTAAGGAGGAATTAACTTCTTTCTTTGTGCAAGTGTGGGATTGCACTCCAAAAGATACCCCCCTGTATTTAAAGACTATTACTGCTCAACAAGGCAAGTTTTAAAGATTAGGAAACGAGGTTCAGAGGAATGAAATGACTTGTCCATATAACCCTGTTCACAGGAGGGCTAATCAAAACTAGAATCTAGATTCCTAAAACCCTGCACTCAATGCTTTCATGTTGTAACACTATGTATGGCAGTAAATGCAGTTCACTCATTTATTTATTCATCCATTCAAAAGAATATTTATTGAGTGCCTACTCAATGTCAGGCAGAAGCACAGGTACACAACAGTGAACAAATAAGACAATGATCTCTTCCCTATGACAACATTTGAGTGGGGAAGATGGAAAATAAACAAAAGAAATAGCAAATATATTAGGCATCAGATGGCGATAAGTACCATGAAGAAAAATAAAGCATCGAGGAATCAAGGCATAGCGCAGGGAAAACTGTCCATATTTATTTATTTATTTATTTATTTATTTATTCATTCATTCATTCATTCATTCATTTGTTTTACTGGAGATTGAACCCAAGGGCATTCTACTTCTGAGCTACATCCCCAACCCTATTTTATTTTGAAACAAGGTCTCACTAAGTTGCAGAGGGCCTCACCAAGTTACTGAGGCTGGCCTTGAACCTGTCATCCTCCTAGCTCAGCCTCCCAAATACTGGAATTACAAGTGTATGCCACTGCACCTGGCAGAAACTGTACATTCAAATAGGTTGGTCAGACAACACTCATTGGGAAAGTGGCATCTAACAAAGACGTAAAGGGAAAGAGGGACCTGATATGGGTATATCCAGGAGAAGAGTATTCTAGAAAGGGAGACCAGTGTATCAGCCCCAATAGGAGAGTGTGACTAGTTCGTGGAAAGGGGCAGCATGGCTGGAGCAGAGTGAAGAAGGGGGACAGTGCTAGGAGATCAGGCCGGACTGTGAGTTCCACTCTGAGTGAGGTTGGAAGCCACTGGAGGGTTTTGAGCAGAAAAGTGATAGAATCTCACTCAGATTACAACTGGATTGTGTCGGCTGCTCTCTAAGAATCTAACGTGCAGTGGTGGAAGCAGGAAGACTGATGAGGAGTTTCCAAGAACCGAGATGAAACCCAGGGGAGACCAGAGTGACAGAGCAGAAAGGGTCCGTAAGTGGTCAGAGTCTGGGTAGATTCCAAAGGCTGGGTCAGCACCATCTCTTGATGGTTTAGAGATGCGTGTGAGTACAGAGGAGGAGTCAAGGGTGACTCTCAAGTTTTCAGCCACAGTAAAATGATGGAGTTGCCATTTGTTGAAACTGAAAACTCCACAGGAGCAACAGATTTGTAGGAAGACCAAGAAGTCCCATTTTTGATGGGCTGAGTTTGAAATAACATCTAAGACATTCAAGTAGATATCAGTTGGATACACATGGGGTGAGGTCTGGGCCAGAAGTATATACTTGAGGGTCAGTAGCGCATATGTGATAGTAAAGTTACAAGACGGGATGAGGTCCCCAGAGAGGTGATCATGGATAGAGAAGAGGCAGAGGGCTGAGCCCTAGAACATGCCAATGTTTAGAAATTAGTAAAATTAGGAAGATCAGGCAGTGGAATGCAAGATTAACTATGTCAAATGCTGCTGGTTGCTCAACTCAGATGAGGCCACCGCAGTTATCAGTGTGCATGTCTCTGGTGACCTCCTCAAACTTGGTGTCAGTGGGGGCGGGCTGCCCGGCAGGCGTGTGCCCAGGAGTGACGGTGGGCAGCAGAGGGGCAGATCCCAAGGAGAGTTTATGTATTTTCCATGATATGTCCATGTGGTTGTTAATTATAAAAAGTTTTAAAATAATAATAATAACTTTTTTATTGAATGCCTCTTATGTTACAAGCCTTATCCTATGCACTTTATGCATTAAAAATCATTCAGTCCAATAAAATGTGGTTTATGGATGAGGAAATTGATGGTTTGGGGTTAGTAACTTCCCCAGGGTCCCATGTGTGATAAGTTGATGCTGGAATTTGAATTGAAGTCTGTTTGATTCCTCACCTTCACCCTTAGCCACTGTGCTATGTTGCCTTTAAAATATTACAATGAGCCAGGCGTCATGGTGCACTCCTGTAATCCCAGTACTTGGGAGGCTGAGACAGGGGGATTGCAGGTTCGAGGCCAGCCTCAGCAATTTAGCAAGACCCTGTTTCAAAATAAAAATGAAAGAGCTGGGATGTTGTTGCCCAGAGGTAGAATGCCTCTGGGTTCAATCCCTAGTATCACAAAAAAGAAAAAAAATTTACAGCCGGGCATGGTGGTGCACGCTTGTAATCCCAGTACTTGGGAGGCTGAGACAGGAAGATTGCAGAATTGAGGACAGTCTCAGCAAGTAGTGAGACTCTCATCAACCTAGTGAGACCCTGTTTCAAAAACAATATAAAGTAGGTCTGGGGGTGTAGCTCAGAGGTAGAATGCCCCTGGGTTCAATCCCCAGTACCACACACACACACACACACACACACACACACACACATACACACAAATTACAATGAATAGACAGACACATTAGAGTGGTTCTTTCATGAGGTTAAATACATATTGGAAGAGAGAATGCAGAAGGCTAACAAAAAGTCACACTCCTTATTGGTCAAGGTATTTTTTTTTTTTTGGTACTGGGCATTCTACCTTCTAGCTATACCCCCAGTCCTTTTTTATTTTTTATTTTAAAACAAGGTCTCGCTAGCTGACGAGTCTGACATTGAACCTATGGTCCTCCTATCTCAGCCTCCCATGTACTGAGATTACAAGTGTGTGTCACCATGCCCAAAACACTAATCTTTTTTTTTTTTTCTGGTACTGGGGATTGAACCCAGGGGCATTTTACAAAGAACACATTAATCAGAATTCTGATGGAACTCCACATGATCACCAGGATAAAACTATGACAATCATGACTACTTCTGTTCTGTTGGTTTTTTTTTTTTTTTTGCGGTACCGGGGATTGAATGCAGGGGTGTTCTACTTCCGCGCTACGCCCCCGGCCCTATTTTTTTATCCTTTATTTTGAAACTGGGTCTCACGAAGTTGCGGAGGGCCTCACTAAGAAGAGAGAGAGAGAGAGAGAGAGAGAGAGAGAGAGAGAGGTGAGGCTGGCCGCGAACCCGGATCCTCCGGTCTCCGCCTCCCAAAGTACTGGGATTACAAGCGTGCGCCACCACGCCTGGCCCACTACTTCTGTTCTGAAAGTCCAAGACTTAGAATTCTGTTACAGGTTGGTCCAATACTTCAGGAGAAAAAGTGTTAAAATATTAATCAGACTTTCATTTAAAACTTCTGAAGAAAATTACATCTGCTGATTTCTTTTGGGGGGGCCAAATAAAGATCAACGCAGGATCTGGTGCATGCTAGGCAAGCTCTCTACCACTGAGCTACATCCCCAGACCTTTGCAAAGTCTTATTTTTGGCAACAGTGTCTGGTTAAGTTGCCCAGGCTCACCTCCAGCTTGTGACCCTCTTGCTTCAGCCTCCTGAGTAGCTGGGAATACAGGTATGCGCCATCACACCTGGCTTAGCTTCATGTTTTCTGCCTGGTCTGATGGGAAGAAAACCCAGTTCAGTATGATAATAACATATTAAAACAAAAAAACTAGAAGAACTAATGTAGCAGCTTTGCAAACTTACAAATTAAGTAATGTACCTGAAATTATTTGGGGAGTTCTAAAGAATTTACAAACAGAAGCTAGCATTACCAGGTAAACAAAATCCAGGGATATCATATCTATATAATAGAATCTATTAACCATGCACTTACCTACAATTCCATGGACATAAAGACTTATAATAAAAGTATTTGCACTTATACAGTGCTTCTCATTCTTTTCAAAATTATACACATACAAGGGAAAAAATTCAGTCACTACAATTGTATAAGCTGTGCAAACTATCCCTGACTCCTAGGCCCTCCATTCTTTCCCTCAAAGGTAACCAGTTTCTAGTTTCTTACATATCCTTATCTATTTATTTTATAAATTTCATATCAATATATCTATTCATATTTATCATTCATACTTTTTAATAAAAATAATTGGTTCTCACCTAGTTGTTTTTCTTTACTCTTCCTCATTTTGTGGATTTTGTTACATTAAATATATCTCATTCCGAAAAATAAATAACATTAATTTTTTTTGCACTAGGGAATGAACCCAGGGGCATTCTACCTCTGAGCTACATCTCCAGCCCTTTTTATTTTTTATTTTTGAAACATGGTCTTGCTACATTGCTGAGGGTCTCACTAAGTTTCTGAGACTGGCCTTGAACCTGCAATCCTCATCTCTCAGCCTCCCAAGTACTGGGATTATAGGCATGCACCACAGTGCCGAGCTAACATTCGTTTTTTTCCTCTAAAAATATTCAAGCAGTTAATAAATATTTAAGTTATTCTTTCATCTTCAAAAATCCATCTGCCCAACTTCTCAAGGCAATGTGCCTGCTATCATTAGGATCGGAACTTTAAGATCAGTATTTATTCAGACAAAATCTTTAAACATTTACTGTTCAGTATTCTCTGACTCACTGCATTTATTGGGAAAGCAAAACATGGTGAGAAACTGGTACTGAATAATTTAACTCTGGGCCTTGGCTAAAGCGTGCTTTCCTGGTTATACCTAACAGAAGTTGTGCTGGGTAAATCTTATCTAATCATCTTAAGTCTTTCTCCTCTAATGTAGTCTCTAAATAGTTTATGAATCCAGGGGATCTTTCAATGCAAAACCGAAATATGAACGCTGGGGAAGGGGACAAAAACTGAAGTCCCCTTATCCTTTGAATATGAAGCTTCACCCCAAAGCACAGAGATGCGCTGCATTACAGTTTTACCATTTCATTTCTCCACTGAGTGCTATGAATGTGCTGCCTTAATTTACTTGGATGCTTAGATAATATGTATCTGAGCAGGAGTTTTGTCAACTTCTTTGCAGGATGGAGAACATTCAGGTGACTCAGAATCTTCTGGCTAATGGACAATAGGTTTTTTTGGGGGGGTCTGGTACTGGAGATTGAACCCAGAGGCATTCTACCTCCAAGCTACACCCCCAGCCCTTTTTTTTTTTTTTTTGAAACAGAGTCTTGCTAGGTTGCTGAGTCTAGCTAAGTTGCTGAGGCTGGCCTTGAGCCAACAACCTCTTCTCTCGGATTCCCAAGTACTGGGATTACAAGTGTGAGCCACCATGCCCAACTGGACAGTAGCTTTTGAAAATAGTATTTGTTTCTTTCCTTTTTTAAAAAAACAATAACCTAATAACATTTGAAGACTTTAGAAAGGACGAAATTCAACCGGTTAGAGTGGGAGTTAGAGGAGTCAAGGAATCCTGAAAAACAAAGATTTGCCATATCTATATTGTCAATTTTATAATTTAATGTGAGAAAAGGCAAGATGCACCTATTATTATTGGTTAAGATAACAGATTGCATTTAAGCACAGCTGAGGTACTTCAGGAAAGTGTGCAGAGCCCTCTGACATAGGACTTCCTCTTTCTCCAGTGCCCACCACCCCACCCCCTTCCTCCAGCAAGATGCCCACTGAGCTCATTCGTTTCTGAAATGTCTATTAAAAATACTGTTTCTCATTCAAAACTTTGTACTTTTTAGCTACAAAATAAAAATCCAACCATCAATGTACATGAGTGATATACATAATGAATTGGACAAGAAAAAAATTTCCCAGAATATACATGTGGGTTGCTTGGGGCCAGGCAGACAAAACAATAGATTAATTGAATTTTTCCCTTTTCACCTGATTACTTTGGGTCATGGAAAGGCATAAGCTTGGCTAGATACCAGTCATTCATCCTCTACAGCTAGACTTAAGAATGCCCTCTGCAGAATGTGCTAGAACACAGAAATTCAAATGGACATTAGGAATTATACTATTAGTGGTCACATTTTACTGGAGAAAAAAAATCCTGAGATTCTGTTAAAACTTGAGAAAAAGAGCAACTGTGAAAATGGAATGAGGTAGAGCCTGTCAGACCTGCAGGGTAGATGAAAAAGATGGAGGATTCAAACAATATAAAACAAGAACGTGAAGCTACTTAGGGTCTATGAAAGAAGGGGAAACAAGACCTGTGGTCATACCTGAATGACCTGAGCATCGCCTTCTTTATGCTCATATAGATCAAATGCCACACTTCAACATGCTAGAGAACTACATGACTGGTTGCTTCTGCTTTGCTGTGAACCAAACAGGTGTGCAGTGATGGGGGCCAGCTCACCAGCAAGCCTTCCTTTCTTTCACAGAGTACAGTGCATTGCTTTGCACTTCCTAAGGAGAAAAACAGCACCAGATCTGTGAAAGCCCCACCCCCGCCTCCTTCCTAGACCCAGTTTCAGCTTTAATCCTCACCCCTTCAGTGAGTACAGCATTTCCATTAATTTCAGAGTATTGCATGGATGCTGATGAGAATAAGGCCAAAATGAAAAAGAGATTAGTTATGCTGAGAAGTGCCCAATGGAAGAACACTGAACCTGCAGCTGGCTTATATTGAAGTTGTTTACGCTGTTACAGGAAACTGTATGAAGCACAGTACTGGAACAGAAGAGAATAGCGCATAGGGTTGTAGCCTTTGAGATGGAGGAAAAAAATTCTATGTAAAATAAAGGACCTTCTAAAGGAAATAAAAATTAAGATACACTAAGACATCTGCTTTGCACACACAAACTAACCAAGCAAATAAAAATAACTCCTTAAAACTTAATTAGAAAAGTAATATAAAGTGGGTGTGGTGGTGCATGTCTGTAATCCCAGTACTTAGGAGGCTGAGACAGGAGGATTACAGGTTCGAGGCCAGCCTCAGCAACTTAGCGAAGTCCTCCACAATTTAGTAAGACTCTATTTTAAAATAAAAAATAAAATAGGGTTGGGAGTATAGCTCAGAAGTAGAATGCCCCTAGGTTCAATTCCCAATGCCACCAAAAAAAAAAAAAGAAAAAGAATATAAAACTCTACAGTGCTGATTACAGTGTTCTATTCCCCAAAGAGAAAGATAATAAGCTATATGCTATTATATATTGACAGCAAGGAAAATTTTCCCAAGGATCTGACTAGTTTAAAAGAAAAAAAACCTCTTAAGATAATTACATCAGCATATGGACTCTGGAAAATTTCTTCTTCTGTAATAAAGGTCAGATGGACATTTCCTGTTTCACAGTTCTAGTACATGTTGTCTTTTAGAAAATAATAGTGTGAAACAATAGTTTGGCATGAGTTCAATGCATACTAAGAAATGCCCTGGTGCTTGCAGGTCGGGATGAGTCAGCCTCAACTGGCAGCGATCTCAGTGACGACAAGAAAGGCAGAGCCGGTGTCTGGGGAGTGGTGGCTCAAGATGAGATTCAGGAAGCGGGCCCATCCCTGACTTTACCCTTCATCAATCTTCAATTTCTGGACCATTGAAGAGCTACTATGTTTAATGTTTACATTTACACAGACAGTATTTATGCCTATGTGTGAGTAGCCTGGCTTGTTTGTTTGTTCATTTGTTAGTCTGCAAAGCAAAATTGTAATAGAGAAAAAGAATGTGTCGATGGTCCACTTACATTGTCAACTAACTGATCATTGCTTCCACTCTCCAACCTCGTTCTCTGGCCCTGAACAGTCAGTACAGACCATGAGGACCACCTTGCCCCTTGCCAAATTTTGCAACCCATTGGGAGTCCTTATTCTAGCCACAGGCCTCACAGCTACCTTGAACACCAGGAGACAGATCCACCCAGCACTGGGTTTCTCAAAAGCTGTTCCAGTTTGCATCCTCTCTGACGCCGTATTGGGATCTCCAGCACGTGCTGCTGTCAGAAAGGTCTGTGTCTACGTAAGAATACTTGTGCCAGTCATTTCCAGTGACATCTCTTCTCTTCTCTTCTGCTACCCAGTGAAAGCACAGCACATGGAAGAACATCCTGCCATACGGCAGAGGAGGCGGAGAGCTGGTTCACAATGGATACACAAAGTTAGGAGGGGCAGAGTTTGGGATGAGAAGTTGCAAAGCAGAAGGGACGATAATGGGGAGAAGGGGTAGGACATGAAAGGAGGGCAGCCTTCCATCCAGAGCCAGAGAATTACAGGGATGAGAGAGCTGGAGGGCTCACTTGCCCGGCACTTGTTTTCGCTCTTCACCAAAAAAAAAAAAAAATCACCAAGTCCCACTCATTTTTAAAAATAATGAAGTCTCATTTACTTAAAAATTATGTAAGGATAGCCGGGCATGGCGGTGCACACCTGTAATCTCAGTACTTGGGAGGCTGAGAACAGAGGATCACAGGTTCAAGGCCAGCCTCGGCAACTTAGTAAGACCTTCAGCAACTTAAGGAGACCCTATTTCAAAATAAACAATAAAAAAAGGACAGCGAGTGTAACTCTGAGGTAGAATGCCCCTGGATTCAACCCCCAGTACCCCCCCAAAATTTATATGGTGCCTATTTTTAAATTCCAAATGTTATTAAAAAGGCACAAGAAAAAAACATTGAAGCCATCTCCAATTCTACTCTCCATAAACAAGCACTACTTTAATGTTTAATTGAAAGCCTTCTAAATATCTCTATAAACACAAGCATATTCCTGCACATATACACAATTTTACATAAAATGGGCACGTGTATAACAAAGTTTGGTAACCTTCCATTTTCGCTTAATAATAAGTCACTTGTATCTAGTCCAACAAATAATGACCTACACAGTCATTTCTAATGATGGCATAATATTCCATTGAGGGGGGAGATATATAATGATTTATCTAACAAATCTCCCATTGAAGAAAATAATTTTTTCAGTTTTAATTATTATTAATAGCACTGAGATGAATATTTTAGACACATATCTGTGTATATTGTGATCTTTAAGAACCTAATAATAAAAATAGCTCATATGTTTTTTAATCTTTGGTGAGGTTATAACATTTTCCAGGCCTTTTATATTCTTTGACAAATTAATGTGTTCACTTTTCCATGAGAGTGCTTTTTCTTTTTTATTTATAAGAGCTCTTTGTATGTTAGAAATACCAATCTTCCCATCTCTCATATAGTTCACGTGTCACAAAAATGTTTTTCCAGTTTATTCCTTGATTTTCAAACTTTTTTGGGAGGGGTACTGGGGATTGAATCCAGGGGGTTCTACCTCTGATCTACGCCCCCATCTCTTTTTTTTATTATTTATTTTGAAACAGGGTCTTGAGGCTGGCCTTGAATCTATGATGCTCCTGTCTCAGCCTGCCAAGTACTGGGATTCCAGGAGTGTGCCACCATGCCCAGCTTTTGCCCTTCAAACTTAATTTTATCATATTTTCACTGGCACAAACCTTTTTAATTATTACATAGTCAACTTTATCCATTTTTTGGTTTAGCTTTACTGATTTAATATCCTAACATTCTTATTATCACTAACTTAAATCAAGTCCTTTATCATCTTTTTACCCAGATAGCTACAGCAGTGTGAACTGGTTTTCCCACTGGCCTTCTGTCTCTGCCTCCTGGAACCTATATTCCATGCATCTGTCAGAATGCTCTATTTATTTATTTATTTATTTTTGCTCGGTACCGGGGATTGAACCCAGGGACATTCTACCTCGGACCATGTTACACCCCCGGCCCTATTTTTTAACCTTTATTTTGAAACTGGGTCTCACAAAATTGCAGAGGGCCTCACTAATTAGCTGAGGCTGGCCACTAACCCAGATCCTCCGGTCTCAGCCTCCCAAATACTGGGATTACAAGTGTGCGCCACCACGCCCGGCTAGAATGTTCTATTTAAAATTAAAACCCAGCCAGGTCATTCTTCTCTGTAAGACTGTTCGGTGATATGTCCTCCAAGTTGAACACTAATATAGCCAAGGCTATATGATGTGGCTTTTCATATAAAGTAAAATAAAGTTGAAATAAAAACTTGGCAAATATTCCTAGAACATTACTTGTGAAAATTATTGAAGAAAAAAAGCATGTTATTTTTAAGAAAATTGCAAACATTATAAAGCAGGATGCAAAATTCAGATGATTTAAAAATAAACTAGGAAGTGTCAAAGAAATATCCATATTTAGAATGGAAATGTTCAAAAGGCAATAGGAAGGATGATCAAGATTAAGTCTTTAACATGGAACATAAGAAGAGGGGCTGACCTCTCTAATTCTCCAGGCTTTCATCCCACTTGTGCTTGAACCCCAGCTCCAGCAAACTGAGCTGATAGGACATCTTAAAGTACAGTCAGCCCTCCATGTCTGTACATTTTACACCCATGGAGACAGCCAACCATGGATCAGAAATATTCAGGAAAGAACATTGCATCTGTATTGAACATGTACAGCCTCTTTTGATCATTATTCCCTAAGCAATATAGTGCAGTAACTATTTACATATCATTTACCTTGAATGAGGTATTATAAGTAATCTAGCGATAATTTAAAGTACATGGAAGAATGTGCATAGGTTGAATGCAAATACTATGCCATTTTATACAAGGGACTTGAACATATGCAAATTTTGGTATTCACATGGGTCTTGGAACCAATCCTCACAGATACCCAGACAACTGTATCTGCTTATGTGTTGGTTTCTCCCACAAGTCACGGAGCTCCTTGATGAAAACAATTATCTTAACTATCTTATAGCACTTACTACCTGGCATATAATAGATTTCATAACTATTTGTTTAAAAAAATAAATATTTAGCCAAGGGAGAAGTAAATCTTTCAGTGATGAATATTTTATGCTCAGAACTATACAGCACAAAGATCTTCTATCTGCAGACATATATCCAAATTAAAATTTGGGAACAATGAGCCACATACTTTAGTAGTCCTAAAATATGAATACAGAAATATTATTTCTCTTTGCCTTCACTGTTCTCTTATCTTCACCTCCTTCCCACCCCCATTTACAAGCACACACATTTGCTCACTTCCTAGGGAAATATTTGACTTAATTAACAATAGAAGAAAAAGTTTGAAAGAAAATAAAGAATTAAGATTTCAAGTTGAGAGCTAATGCTGGCCAATAATCCCTACATGAGGTGCTTTGGCTCAGCAGTGGGATTTGCCTCTCCGCTTCCCAAGATGATTAGAAGTTGCTGTGCAATTGACAATGGTGTACACTGGGGCATGTTATCAACTCAAGAAAGGGGCTTTGCCTGTGTGATTGTCATTAACATTGACGGTAGTTAAGCTGCATACACAGAACATAATGTCCTCTTTGCTCTAAGAAAAGGAGGGGCTTTTATCACCTAGATTATGAAATATTGATTAATTCATGTATGCTCAGACATCCATCTAAAAATTGAATCATTCAATCTGTCACTTCTTCTCACATATCAACAAAGAAAAACATAATGGTGGTCCTGAGAAGAACAAAAGGAGTGATGGGGGTGGAAGTGAGGGAGGAGGATTAGAGCAGAGGAAGAAAAGGGCTGCAAATGAAATGTATCGAACTATGCCTACAGACAAGCACAACACACACACACAATCACACACACACACACACACACACACACACCACCACCACCACCACCACCACCACTCTACTAATTAATGCAGCTTTGCTTTCATGCCAAATATTAGGGAAACATTAATTAGAGAGAAATCTTGTTAATCCATTTCCCAGTTCATTAATTATGCAACAGGGCCAAGTTTGTGTTGGCCCGCCATGAGACAATCCTGTTCCAATAAAGACCCAGGGCTGCACATTGCTCAACAGTGATGGGACTTTCCTGACTCTCAGCGATGGTATTCCAGGTCTACTCAATTCTTGTGGGATGTATATTTGTTCCCTAGTAAGTATCCTGTGATTATGAAATGTCTTTAAGCTAACTACAATTCTTAGCTAATACTGCATCATCCATCTCTGTCACAAGCACATTAGGAATTCTATTTGGCCAGAAAAAAAAAAGCAGCAGAACATTGTGAATGTACTTATGCTGCTGAATTATACACTTAAAGATGGTTAAAATGGTAAATTTTATGTGATGTATATTTGTCACAATATTTTTTAAAAATAAAGGAGCATATTCACAGACATGAAAAGTTAAATTAGTTGGGGGCAATAAGAGCAAAAAAATGTTTAAAAGTTCCCAAACCCAAACCGTCTCAAAAAATCTCAGGATATATTTTTGCATGTGTGTGCAGAGAAAATATTATGTGATGGATTTCAGAGCCAGACAACCTCCAATGTGCTGTTTGCAAAGGGATTTGGGGAAAGTAAGGATGTTTAAGTGACTTCATCAACAAATACTAATTGAGCAACCAGATGATTTCTAGCACAGTTCTAGTTAATTTGGAGATACCAGTATTTAATAACATCTAATCTCCTACCCTATTATTCTCTCTGTTTCTGGCTGGTTGCTTTATCACTGACTTGATTTTATAGCTCCCTCTGACCCATGTATAAGGTTAAAGGTTTACCTGAGTTTGAGTACTAATAATATAAAAGTTGTGGTCTGCTTCCGCTGGCGAATAGGGTCACTTTTCCTCCACTGAATAAGTCTTTTGAGGATCCTTCAGATCCATCTGTAAAGTGTCTCATACCTAATACTAAAGTGTCACCCTCATCACACTCATTGGGTACACAGTAAATGTCAACTGACTCAGTAACCTTTTCTCAACCTTTGCATCTAGACAGTCAGTATTAAATGTCATCAAATCCTATCTTCAAAGTGCAAATTGGTTGACCCTGGGTTTGGAAAGGAATTCCCCACCCTCTGTACCTCCCTTTTCCCTCCCCTCTTGCCTCCCCAAATCCCCTTTCTCTACTCTACTAGTCTCTCTTCTGTTTTCAGGAGGTCCCTTTTCTGGGAAAGGAATTATTCTACTCAGTATTAAGTAACTAAAATTACTTCAACAGTTGTTGTACAGCATTGATTCAAGGCAAAATTCTGGATAATCAATCAAAATGAAATTTGACATAAGAAAAGATAACAATAAAGTCTTTGTTAAGAAATATTTTGTTCTTTGTCTAATTTTTCACTATGTAAATATTGTTAGTTAATATTCTATTTAAATGAAAATAAACCACCAGTACACCAAAGAAAGCTGCATACTGTTTGTTAAATCCCTTCAGTAATTTTTCATTAAGCTTCCTTACTTAAAATCTCCTCTTTTTTTTTTTGTGCAGTGGTGGCAGGGGAACCCATGGCCTTATGCATGATAGGCAAGTGCTCTACTACTGAGCTACGCTCCCTCATCCCCGCCAAGTTTCTTAATTTTATCTAGATTTATTAGGTAAACTGGCCGAATTACTTAGATTTTCTTCTCCATTGTATCTCCAACTGTATCCATATTTATCCAGTCCCCTTCTCCAGTGAGGGGCTGTTTGGGGTCAAGTCAGCCTGCAGGAGATCAAGGAGGCATGCAGGAGTCTCTTGTCTACCACAATGTACTGTGTGGACCAAGAGGGAGAGCACCAAAGGTGATCTAAAGGAGACACCGCTGAGTCAAGTTCCTCCCACAGTCCAGATGCTTCTCAAAACAGGGAGGCCCAAAGGTGAATAATGAGAAAGCTAACTGCAGCAGAGGGACCAAACAGGTGGGCCACACTTTTGCATGTTTCTTTGCATCACATTTCATGAACAGACCTAGTGTGTTTCATGAAGAGATCAAAAGGGTGGAGAAGATCATGTTCAAATACCCTCACCATGGGGCAACTCATGTTTGCATAAGCATTTTAAGATTGGACGTATAGCATCTTGACAGAGCCTTGAATCAACACTGCCAGGTCCATATTAAGAGTGTGCACATTTAACAGCAGAAGGTAGGACAGAAGAATGCGATTCCACCATGGAAACAGCACCTGGTGCGTGGCCTCCACTACTCCGGTTACTTAGAAGCAGCTGTGGCTCCATCTTGGTGTGGGGTCACCTCTCCAGCTGAGTATACCTATGGATGTGCTGCCTGCTGTCTGCCTGTGGTGGGGCTCACCAGAGAAGCATCAGGGGTAGGAATTGCACCCGGGCTGAGCGGGACGTAGGGTCTGGGTGTGTTGGTGACACTCTTGAGATTTATCTCAGTTTCTCCCTGATGAGGTCCCACAAGAAAGGGCAGCTGTCGCCAAGTGTGACACCCCATCAAGTTGTCCACTGATAGATATATCTCCACATTCTTTTTCTTTAATTGGTGCATTGTAATTGTTCATGATAGTGAGATCCATAGTGATACATTCATATATGTGCATAACATTATCCAAATTATTTTGTGATGAAAGATTACTGAGTGTTTTGGGGTATATGACTCACAAGTAATTCAAAGCATTTTAAATATTTTCATTAAAAAAACAAAAAAGCCCCTTTTCAGTACCATTTACTTATATATGTACAAGATTTATTAGAACATATATCTATAAAAATAAAACCCAGGGACCATATTATGTTGAACCCATCTCATTCCAGCAATAAGCAACGACTATTCATGAATGGATACACACAATAATTATAAGACAAAAGGAAAAAATTAGAAGCAGACTTCTTTAAAAATTAAAAAGCCCAGTCCACTTCAGATTTATTTAAGAGATGCCTTTCAAAAAAAGAAAGAAAGAAAAAAGAGATGGCTTTCTAGTAAAATTACATTTAATTCTTAAGTTTTTAATTGTCCCATATTATAACTTTTTTCATTTTTGGTCATTTGGATTAACTCTATTCTAATAACAACTATAATGGTGACTCATTCTAGAAGAAGTTTGGCTATCATGATTACAGGAAATTCTTAAATTTTAAAATTTATATAAATATATTTGTTGAAGTGAAACATGGAGGGTCATCAAGTTATTCAAGCATGAACATTTATACATTAGAATAAAACTCCATGGTAAAGAGAAATCTAAACATGAATTTAACGGGAAATGTAAATATCTATTAAACAGTGCATAATGATTTACTTCTTTAAAATTAATTTTATTTTTTAACTTTTAAAAAGATGGGAGTATTAAATTGCTATAGTACATGGACTACATTAGTTGCTATTTAAAAAGTGACATAGCATATTCATTTTTATAAAACATGAGGGATTTTCACAACATGAGGAATATTACATCACCTGCCACTGTTTGAATTTACAATATAAAGCTTATAACAATGTGCAAGGAAAACACACAAACTTTTTCAAAATTCTATTAGGCCATATATGAGCAGGAAAGTTTAAAGACCACAATGCTATAGGGACACGTAACTCTCACTAATATTTGTGTAAGAAATGCAGACATTTCTAAAACTATCTCTAAAATCTACTGAAGGAAACAGAAGACAATGACTTGACAATAAGAAGTCAGGTCAGTTCATCACTAAAGCAAATAAAATCAACGGCAATATTTACATCTCAGTTAACATCTCTCCAGTTGTCTGAATCTTAAAATCTACTGGCCAGTTCATCATGCATATCAGGCAAGATATTAGAATGTGGGAAG
Source organism: Glis glis (assembly GCA_004027185.1). Lineage (NCBI taxonomy): Eukaryota > Metazoa > Chordata > Mammalia > Rodentia > Gliridae > Glis > Glis glis. The sequence goes on from PVJS01016922.1 coordinate 29,002, forward strand.
CTTATTAAAGTAATCTCACAATTTTCTGTGATTTGTGGTGATAAGCCACAATATAATTTTTTTATCTACTAAGGGAATACTCATATATGTGACATGATCCTTGACCCCTAATAGAATGCACCTGGCTGACGTGTGGGATTACATCACAGCTGTTCTGAATGACTAATTAGGAAGTTACTTACCCTAATGGAATCGCATATACCTAAATTAAAAAGGCTGACTCTGTACACAGAACAACAGCACATCAAATGGGAAATGATAATCTGCATGTTTCGATTTATCTCAGAGACAAATTGACAATAAACTATCAGACTTAAAATGGAATTAAAGTCTAATGAAAATTCGGGGAGAAAAAGTATTAAAAACAACTTTACTGGAGCTATGGGAATATGGAGTTCTGTGTGTGGAAAAAATTTTACAATCTAAACACATTGTAACTCCCTAGTGTAAAACACTCTAAACTAGATTATGGGAAAAGTCAATGTCCTATCAGCCCCCAAACAATCGCCCTGCATCAGAATGAAAAGAAGGAAATGTTGTTCTGAGTTGCTTGCCAGGGCTAAAGAAAAGTAGAACCCTTGCTGAAGATGAATGGGCGGTGAGTAACAGGCCAAAAGGATATATTCTAATTTGTGTTGGCCACTTAGGTTTTGAAATAGGTCATTATCTTCAAACTTCAGGTACACAGTGTCACATTTGAGAGAAACAGAGAAGGAAAGAAAAAAAGAACTAAGGGAAAAGGGTTGAATAGGCATCTGAGAAATGGATTTTTATTTTTAGGTTTTTCCTCAATCAACACATCTTATATCCCATTATGGGCACATGAGTGCTATTTTTTTCCTTTTTAATATTAGGTGCGAGGTAAAAATTAGGTGAAGTGTAAAAATAGTAGTCCAGGCACCCCCATAGTATATCAACAAGTATCTCAGGTAGTTTTTAGTAATCCACTTTCAGCTTTGCTTTAACAACTTGACTCCTTTCAAATTTATCACTGATTTGGTATTCAATGCAAGAAATTTTAAGCAAAATTACTTGACAACTTTTATTTTTTTATTGATGCTGGGGACTGAACCCAGGGCTATGCACATGTTCAACAACTGAGCTACACCCCCGGCCCTTGGCAATTTAATATAAAGTAGTGGTTTCCAATTTTTTTGAGTATCATCTTTAAGCTTACTGTCAGTGAAAATTTCATGAAACACAAAGTTAAATATAATAAATCTCCACATATCTATCCCTGAGCTTTAATACCAAGTCATAACCCATTTTATTTCATCTATGCCCCACCTACGCATTCCACTCCAATATATTTTGAAGCAAATCTAAAATATGAGATGGCTTATTTTTGTTCTTTTTTTTTTTTGCGGTACCGGGGATTGAACCCAGGGGCGTTCTACCTCTGCGCTACGCCCCTGGCCCTATTTTTTATACTTTATTTTGAAACCGGGTCTCATGAAGTTGCGGAGGGCCTCACTAAGTAGAGAGAGAGAGAAACAGGAAGAGAGAGAGAGAGAGAGAGAGAGAGAGAGAGAGAGCGCGCGCTGAGACTGGCCGCGAACCCAGATCCTCCGGTCTCCGCCTCCCAAAGTACTGGGATTACAAGCGTGCGCCACCACGCCCGTCCTTTATTTTTGTTCTTAATAAAAAACATTTAAGGCCCTTCCTCCATCACAACACAATAGTGGATTTTTCAACAATACCTAATAAGAAAATTTACATAAATATATGGATTATTGTCCCCTCCACTCTTCATCACTGTGACTCTGCCACTGTCTCTTTTTTTTTTTCTTGGTACTGGGGATCGAACTACGGGCTACACCCCCAGCCCTATTTTTTATTCTTTATTTTGAAACAGGGTCTCACTAAGTTGCAGAGGGCCTAAGTAACTAAAGCTGGACGCAAACCCAGATCCTCTGGTCTCAGCCTCCCAAGTACTGGGATTACAAGCGTGCGCCACCACGCCCGGCTCTCTGCCACTGTCTCTTAACACAGGGGTCTTCAGCCTTGGGTGGGAAACCCCTGGCGTAATGAAAGAGCTACTAACACTGCTTAAAAATATGTCCATTTATTAGCACCCTTATATAAGCTCACAACACAAATATACTACTGCTTATACTGCTTTATTTCTCAGAAATATGCCATTATAGTTTACAAACAGATTAGGAAAGATAGCACAGTATTGGAATTCTCAACAGAAATTTTTCTCTTTATCCATCAAACTGAGAGTTTCTCTGCCAGACTAAAGAGCTAACACAGGTCACTACTTTCTGAAAGTCGTTACTCCCTAACAGCTATTTAGAGGGCTTTACAACACTGACATTACATGTATATAAAAGTCCAGTCCTTGCAGTCCTTGCAGTCCTTTCCAGTCTTTGTAGGCTGGAAAAATCTTAGCACACTATACCTTAAGAGCTGACATGCTCAATGGCAGTCCCTCATAAAGTGAAGGAACAAATAAGCAAAGCTTGTGTTCACACACTTGGAAATGACGATTTTGCACCAGAGGCACAGGCCTAAGAAAACTCTCTGCCTTGGTAAGCCCCACACATTTCCTATTAAACCAGGACTTCTCTTAAATATGAAATTTACTTATGTAGCAAGAAAGAAAAAGAAAATTCTGCCCTGTTCCCCATATGAGGCAGATAATTTCTTGAGTTTTCTTGGTAAGGAGAACTGAACGAAATTCTTTCCTGATTTCTGCCCAGTGCACACATGTAGCACACTGATTAATGCTAATGACATTCATACATTTGAACAAGAGTGCACTCAATCTCAGGATTATAAATAACATTCAGAAAGTTTGTGATTGGAATTTGTTGATATGCATCTAATCCAGGTCAATTTTAAGCCCTTAAACTTTTATGTTTAAATGAATAAAATTATCTCTATTAAATCATATTTGATACTGCTTCTTGCTATTATAAAGAGAAAATTATAGTTGTATTATGTTTGCACTTTATTGGAGAAAAAGCAATCATCTCTAAATTAAATCCTTTTTTCTAGCTTCATGGAATATCCTCTTTGGTAATTATAAATTTCTGAAAAAAATGTTGTCATTTGAAGATTCCAATTTGGGCTTTATTTTTCTAAACATGTCCATTATGGAGCTGAACAAACAGAATATAAAAGATAATGAAATTTTCCTTACATGGTACAATGTTTTCCTAAACCATAGTTCAAACATGAAATAAGACAATCTAGTTTTCCACCAGGGAAATTATTATCTGCTTCATATGTACCATATTAATTAGATTAGGCCCAAATCCTAGTAGTTTGCATAATTGTATTTAATTTGCCAGAAGGGGTCAAATTTTAGCATTGGTCTTCTACTAAGAAGTAATGCTGTTTAGTCAGCAAAAGCATATCACAGTCTACAGAAACTGAAAAGCATTCATAATTTTAGAATAATAATGTGTAAAGTTCTTTTCAGAGGCACACTTTTATATTTGAATAATAAAGTCTTGACAAATGTACCTGATTAAATATTTATAATCAAAAAGATGGCTAAACATTAATTAGAAACTCATCTATTTTATCCCCTTCCAATTTAGTGTTATTTCATTAAATGCATTTTTTTTCGGTACCGGGGATTGAACCCAGGGCGTTCTACCTCCGTGCTACACCCCAGGCCCTATTTTTTTATACTTTATTTTAAAACCAGGTCTCACAAAATTGCGGAGGGCCTCACTAGGTAGAGAGAGAGAGAGAGAGAAAGAGCTGAGGCTGGCCGCGAACCCGGATCCTCCGGTCTCCGCCTCCCAAAGTACTGGGATTACAAGCGTGCGCCACCACGCCTGGCGCTTAAATGCATTTTTTTTGTTTTTTAACTTACCTGTCATTAAAATATGGACTTTAAGACACTGAGTCTTTGTCCATTACTTCTTTCTTATTATACTTCCTTCTCCTTGGGTTAATATGTTTTCCCCATATTAAATTATTTCACTCTTCATCTCCATCCCTCAGAAATAGGGTATTCTGTTAACAAACTTGGTATATACAAAAAATCAACTAGGAAGAACTTTTGGCATTCATTTACAGTGGAGCAAAGAGGATCACCAACATGGCACTAAAAAAAAGTAAAAAAAAGAAAATGCTGCACAGGAGTTTCAAGATCTTTTGGTATAAAAAAATTCTCCAGATTTCATTGGATGCTACTTTACTCTTAGGGAAAAAGTGCTCGAACAAACTTCATGATGCTTGGTATTCAGTGGTCTTGTCCTATTAGGAGCCGTACAGATATTTCACCGACCACTCATAAAATCAGGCTGGTTATAAAGATCCAGGTCTACCCCTGAATTCTTACCAGAATTACCAGAAGTTTGGCCCAGTTCTAGGTTAGCTCTTGGCCAGCCCAACCCATTTCTGAAGTGGTGATACCCAAACAAATATTATCACAAGAATCACTCAAGGCAGTTTTGATAAAATACAAATTTCTAGAGAACCAACCCAGATTTATTGACTTGGAAGATTAGGGGTGGGAGGTGGGATAGGAGTGTGGATGGGGTAAGGCAATAACAGATTTTTTTGAGATATAAATCATATGATCCACCCATTTTTTTAATTCACAGGTATGTGTAACCATCAGCACTGTTGATTTTAAAACATTTTTATCACCTCAAAAGATATCCACTTCACTAATCCTCATCCCTAGCTCCACGTAATCATTTCTTTCTCTATAGATTTCCCTATACTGCACTTTCATGTGAATGGAATCATACATTTTTTTTAACTGACTTCTTTTCCTTAGCTTTACAAAGATTTCCAAAGTTGGTGATAATACACCCCTGGAGGGCCTGGGGGAGATTCTGGAACCATCCACTGGGGTAGTAGTAGCCTCATATGCATTTGGAAGGCTTTGAATAAAAATAAGGGGGCAGTGGAAGTGCTGGGAGCGGTGCTGAGTAATTCTTTTCTGAAAAGGGGGTGGCATGCCAATAAGTTTGGGAATCTAAACTTATGGTAACATGTTTTCAATACCCATCCAAGTTGTAGCATATTAGTTCTTTATTTCTTTCTATGGCCAAGTGACATTCTATTCTACAGATATATCGATTTTCATTTATCTTTTCTTCCATTGAAGGACATTTGGGTCCTCAGAGAATTTTGATCATTAGCTCTATTTGGTAATTATTGATAGAAGAGGACAAAGTGTTGATCTCAGGGAAATTCCCAGCTCTCCTCAGAAAGGCAGCCTGGGTCGTGCACTGGGAGAGGGAGGAGAAGCCCGGCTGGCAATTTGGGGATTGGGATGGAATTCTACCTGTGCTTCTTGGTCACATGGCCTAGGCAGGGGGTTTAATTCTCTCTGCCTCCATTTCCTCATTTGTAAAAATGGAAATAATGAGGTGGACTTCAAAGAATTGTTGTGAAGATATCTGAGACAATCTAAAGAAAAATTGCCTGGCACAGATATTTTACATATTTTATACATAAGAGCTATTATGCTTATTCTTGGTTTCCTTTTTGAATGAAACTAAAAAACCATTTAAAAGCAAAACTATAGAAGTCAAATAGGTTATTGCCATTTAGAAAATAAATTATTATAAGCCACATAAGCCTTTCCAAGTTATGAGAGCAAAAGGACAGATTGGAATGTGTAATTCTTTCCTTTTTTTGAGCCAAAATCAAAGTAATGAAGGCTGTGGATGTAGCTCAGTTGTAGATTACTTGCCTAGCATATGTGGGTCCCTGGGTTCAAGCCCCAGAAATACACACACACACACACACACACACACACACACACACACACACATACACAGTAATGAAAAAAGTCTACTTTTTTCACTTTTCATTCAGAAAAAAAAATCTGCTTGTAGTTAAGATTACCAATAAATTTTTCCTGTTTTATAGTTTTTTCAAAGTCTCCATATTCTTTATAATCTGTGAGTATTTTGAAATTTCTTCTCCTTTATATATATGTAGTATGTATGCACATAGATTTTCACACATATTTAATGATAGTTAACCTTACTAATCTATGGCATATGCCAGACAATGTACAATGTACAATGTATCTTTTCCAGATAGTGGAAAAGATACTGTTCATGGACTACAGAATGACGGTTCTACAGCTTGCAGGAGCTTTTAGTGGGCACTGGTAGAATCCTCTTAATTTGAAATGATGAAGGTATTGAGGCAATCAGCCCCGAAGGGTTGGTTCTAGCCTCCTGTCCTCCCATCTAGTCTCCTTCCACCACACCACACTGTCCAGGCACCAAGTTTCTGTTTTTGTTTTTAAAGGCAGGGTAGTATGAACATGCCGAACACATTCAGGCTGTTGTGTCCTACACTGTTGTTACCTCATTCACCTGCTGGAAAATCCCTGCCCATTCTCGAGGCTCGGATCAAATGTAGCCTCTTCCGTGGGAATTCCTTTCCTTTTATAAAGTTCCGTCCTGGCTTCCTTTCTTTTGGCTCCCAAAGCATGTCACATGCCCTACACTACTGCACTTTGAACATTGCTTAAAGACCAAGCCAAAGAAAAGCGGCATTGTGAAAGTGTGCTGGTTTCCAAACTGAGTTCTGTGATGTCCCTTGAGAGACCCAAAGGTAGAGGAAGGTAAGAACTCTGGGCTTCATACTCTGACTAATCAGAGTGGTTCTGCTATTATCTATTTGGTTTATTTTCTTTTAATAATAAACTTCTTGGCAGGAAAGAAAAATTTTGAAAACCACTGGTATCATGGCAAGACCATGAGCATTGGAGATAGGCTAGAACTGGAATCCAGTTATGATATTGCTACCCCAGCTGTAAGGTAAAATAAAATGTGTGTGATCACATAGTGCTGGACACATATAGGCTGGGTAAGTTAATTCCCTTCTATGTTTATTACAATCATTTCTAGCACAGGGCCTAGATCCTTGCATGTTTATTGAGGGGACACACACAATGGGATAGTAGACTGAAACAGGATCAGGTTTGAGGTTAGACATAGATTAAAATGAGTCTTTTTTTTTTTTAACTAGGGAGTGAACCCAGGGGCATTCTACCTCTGAGCTACACCCCCAACGCTATTTTATTTTTTTGTTGTGAAACAAGGTCTCACTAAGTTGCTAAGGGTTTCGCTAAATTACTGAGGCTGGCCTCAAACCTGCCATTTTCCTGTTTCAGCCTCCTAACTATGGGTTACAGGCATGCGTCACCAGGCCTGGCTTAAAAAGAATCTTGAATGCTAGATCAAGATTTTAAACAGAATATAGAGTATCTAACAAGCTGGATTTACTTATATGAAAAAGAATTTTAACTGAAAGTTTTAAAAGGTAGAGGTTCATGTTTTAGAGAATAGATAATAATTTTCCAGATTCTTTACAGGAGATGCTGGAATATAGTATGGTTTAGTAGTTAAAAGTGTAGAATCTGAGGTTATATCACATCTCTGATTAGCTATATGATTCTGAGAAAATCACTTAATCTCATTTCCCTTATCTGTAAAATTGGTTAAAATTAAAAAAATGAGTTATCATGTATAAAGCTCTTAGAATAAAGTCTGGCACATGGTAAGTAGCATGCAAATGTTTTAACCGTTAGAAGGTTTACTATTATTATGAGCACATGCCCTATGTATGTATGTAAAAGGGAGGGTGCAGAGTCATTTAAGGTATATAACAGGGGTCCAGAATCATCTAGGATTCTTTTATAAACATAAAAGAACCTTGTGGCCGGGCGTGGTGGCGCATGCTTGTAATCCCAGTACTTTGGGAGGCGGAGACCGGAGGATCCAGATTCGCGGCCAGCCTCAGCTCTCTCTCTCTCTCTCTCTCTCCGTCTCTCTCTCTCTACTTAGTGAGGCCTTCTGCAACTTCGTGAGACCCGGTTTCAAAATAAAGTATAAAAATTAGGGCC